>APFE031596805.1:125952-183470 GCA_000404065.3 Pinus taeda | reverse complement strand
AAATGAAACAACTTTCAACTTTCATGAAGTATCATATTCATAATTCATTACTAATGAGTTATAATTGCCAACTTCAAACTTAAATTGTCATATATTGTTTAAAAATATATCATAATAAATATGAAAGAGTCAACAGTTATAAAAGCTACTAGAAACTAGAAAAGAGAAGTAAATCTATTATCTATTTCTTATGCTTGGGCCTCTTGCCACCACGAGAAATGTCTAATTTTTTTGTCTTGTTGGAAAATCAAGATCTTTGTCATTAATATCACCCTCTAAGCATTAATATCCAAAGGTATCTTTGTCATTACCTCTGTATCTGTATAGGGATCTTTGTCGTTAATATCACCCTCTAAGCACTAACATAAGATAGAAAAAGCATAGCATGTCAAGTCAAGAATTCGTTTGAGTGATGCGTACATTTTTAGGAGCGTCATGATAGAGGAGTTCGACAACCAATGTCACTAACATCAAGGTACATAGAGGGATTGGTGCTCTTGGTTAAATACGAGTTCCATACCCTAATACATGCCAAAATTCAATGGAAACATTGCAATCCCCCAATCCTGAAATCCTGAAAAACTGATAAGTGTGTTGGGTTTTGAATGAAATCTAAAATTCTACTTTCTCAATATGAAATCCAATGACCCCGGATGCGGGTGCTGGCACGTCACAGGAGGTCGAGCCACATGCCCAGCATGTGCCGCCCCGTGCTAATGAGTTGGGTTAATGAAAATTAGCCGTCAAGGTTTATTATTCCGCAGGCCAAGTCCGGAGCATTCAATGCAGAGCAGAAGAAACAGATGGAAGGGCAAATCGCAGTTAATGCTCGACTGCAGCGAAGGAATGAAGCAGGTTATCAAGGCGCAGAGGGGCAGATGCAAGCACATTGGCATGGTGTGGTTGCGGAAACGCAAACGCGGCGGATCTCTGGGTGGATGGTCATCCTACCACCTTGCCAAGCAGTCTTGGCTCCCCGTCGCAGTAATTCAGGCATATGCCTTGGGTGGTCGCTGCACATCACAAGCATACAAGTTAAATTGGATTCGAGGAGCGAAATTCCTCCCTCAGGCAAATTGGATTCGAGGCAAATTGGACTTGAGGAGCGAAATTCCTCCCTCACGCCTGAGTGGGACTGGGGGAAAGACCCGCCTTGCGCATGGTCTTACGATTCACCTCAAGTTCTCGGAGAAATCAGAGGGGTTTCCATGGCAAGGTTGCGGGAGCGACAATCAAGCAGAAGGGGACCTAGGCGAGGCCCCTCCTCTCGCACACCGGCAGCGGATGAGCACCACCACTGCTGCTGCTGCTACTGCTACAGGCGAGCGAGGGCTACACCACTTCAAGCTGGGCAATTCGTGGAGGTTGGCTGCTCGAGTGAAGGGGAGCCAGTTCTGCCAGCATTCGGCTCGGCTGTGTTCACCCTGGGCAGCTCAAAGGACAACGCAGGCATCAATGCCCACATATCAGTTCTTTTCACAAAAATTCCAGAAGGGAATGATGGCGGAACCGCCTCCAGAAAGCACTGAGGAGGTGAGCCCTGTTCTGCAGCCATCAACTGAGGCAGGTACCTCTGGGAAGGAGCCTCTGCACGCCCCCTCGCATCCCCAGGGGCCGGAACCTCAGGGCAAGGCAAAGGATCCATGGAAAGCCATGTGGGAGGGAATCCCCGAGGGCCAGGGGTGGTGCACCATCGTGGAAGAAAAAGAACCCGACGAAGACTGATACCCCAACGCGCGCTCCAGCACAAGCCTCTCTCTCTCGGCTCGGGTCCTGGACTGAAGTCTCTGCGGGTATTTTGATTCTGGTCATCACTGTGTTTGCCCACTCGCAGTCTTTTACATTGTCTTGTTTCTGCTGGTCTAGTTTACTCTCAGTTTTTAATTCTGTCATGTTCATGTCAGACCAATGTAAATTCTCTGTCGGTCCATAGTCAGTTTTGGATGGAAGCCCCTGTGTGGGCAATCATGTTCTTGTTTAACTCAATGCGGCTATATGTCCGGCTGCTTGTCAAGTCATACTGGTTTCAAGCCTTAGTAAGTTTTTGGAGGAGTTTTGGAAGTCTTGTAGGTGTTGCCCCTGCGTGGGAGCTTTTTGTTTCTAAGCTAAGATATCATGGCGCCATTGCTGGCCCTGGATGAACTGTCTCACTGATTGTAAAATTCACCTGTACATATAATATAATAGACTAGATAGTTTTCACAGAGAAAAAAAAAAATATGAAATCCAATGAGGCCGGAACCAATCTCAAACAACCTAAGTCATTTCATGGCAATGTCGAAAATTTAAGTAAAAGGATGAAAATGAATATTAAGGAAAATGTCACTTTTACTTTAAGAATTTAACATTACCATGAATAGCATATCAATACTAGGGCCTAGACTTGATCATTAAGCTGCCCCACTCAAAAATGATTTGTTTCTTAAAAAAATTGCATTTCGAACATTACTACAAAAAAAGATATTGCAAAAAAGGCAAAACGCTCCCGAAAAGGTAGGGAGCGAAAAAATTTTTAGGGAGCACGCTCCCGAAATCGCTCCCGAAAGCGTGCTCCCAAGTCGCTCACGCCCAAAGCGCGGATTGGGAACGAGATCGAGGGGGGGGGGGATGGGGGGGCTCCCCCGCAACATTGGTTTAGGTTATAAATTAATATCAATTAGTAATATGGTTAGGTTATAAATGAGTATAAATTAATTTGTGTTAAAAATTTAATTTATGTGTGTTATTTTTATAGTTTATACAAATACATATGTAGAATTATATAATTTAAAAATATATTTAAGATATATTTATATACGTGTGTTATGTGTATTGGAGTGCAAAACTTAATGCTGAATTTTATTGGAGTTTTTGGCAAGCCATTTTTTTCTCAAACTTCACTGTTGAAGAATTTGAACGCAAACATCAACCAAGTGACTATGGGTCATCCATACACCACGCACTCCACATCACATGAAGCACCCCCAAGCATGGTGTGAACACTTTAAAGGCAACCTCAAAAGTTAATAACCTTGGAAGCAATTAACATTATTGGAGGCATATTTCAGCTTTTAAAGTGCCTAGGGTCAAGGACACATTGTTCAAGGTCTCTTTTACATATTTAGAGGAAGCTCTTAACATGAGAATATGCCCTCTGACATCATTGACATGATCAAATCCTCAAAGAAAAAGTGATTTGTTTATGGAGATGACCAGTGGCTTTGTGGACCTATTTTATTCACTCGAAAGGAAAAAGGGATCACACTCAACCCGAGGAGAATTCTAAGGCCTTCCAAAAAGAAATAATATTTTATGAATTAGGGTTTGATTTGAAAAATATAAATAGAAGGGAAAATTCATTTGCTAAAGGCATGGTTGAAGATTGAGAGTTCTCCTTCAAGCACTTAGTTGAATATTGGGAGGATTGGAAGAAGGGAAGGTTCAATGTGATGTTTTTCAGTCATGACCCAAAGTCTTGGTGAGAATGTCTGCAATTTGATTCTTTCACAATACTACAACTTGATAGATCCATCCTCTACAAGTTGTTTGATGAAGTGACAACATGCCTCAACATGTTTGCTACACTCATGGAAGACTAGATTCTTGGCAAGTTTGATCATCACTTGATTGTCACGTAACAAAGGTGTTAGCTCTGTTTGTTGTGTCTGCATATTTGAAAGTATCCCCCTGAACCAAATTGCCTCACATGCTCCTTTTATTGTTCCTTGATATTTTGCTTCTGTCAATAAAAGGGTTATTGCGTGTTGCTTCCTATTGCTCCACGTGACTGCACTCGTGCCAAGGCTAAAACCATATCCAAAAATGGATTTTATATCATCAATAGAACCTAGCCAATTTGAATCTATATAACCACATAGTTGAGGGTCTTTGCTTCTATTGTATAGAATGCTAAAGTTAAATGTCCCTTTCACATATCTCAACACTTGCTTTGTTGCAGTCCAATGCCCTGTGTTTGTGCTATCATGAATCTGGAAATGAATTACACACTGAAAATCAAATCAAGTCTAGTGGTTGTAAGATATATCAAGTTACCCACTAGTTGCTTGTATATTGACTCATTAATTGCCTTATAGTTAGTGATGGTTGAAAATTTTAAACCTTTCTCCATGGGTGTATATGAGATTTTATAATTTGTCATTTTGAACTTGTCAAGCAAACTCCTAACAAATTTTGTTTCTGAGACAATAATGTAGGAGGGCTATAGAATTTGGTCTTTTCTATAGCACTTTCCTCACTGCATATAATAATGATATCATCTACATAAATGAATATAAGGACAATATAGTACCAACTTTTTTGACATACATATTGGAATTTGAAGGACTCCACTAGAACCCATGTTCATCCAAGTATCTATCAATCTTAACATAACATGCCTTGGGTGTTTGCTTCAGACAATATAGAGCTTTCTTCAATTTGCAAACCAAATGCTCCCTCCCTAAACCTTGAAATCCATATGGTTGATACAAGTAAACCTCAAACTACAAATATCCATTAAGGAAGGAACTCTTCACGTCCATTTGATGGACTTTCCAACCAAATTGTACTGCCATGGCTAGAATAAGTCCAATGTTGCTCATAATTTCTATATGAGCAAAGGTCTCCTCATAGTTAATACCCTCTCAGTAAGAGAGCCCTTTTGCAACCAATTGTGCTTTGTACTTGTCAAGTGTACCATTTGCCTTGTACTTGACCTTGTAGGCTCATTTGCACCCAATGGGTTTCTTCCCTTCTGGAAGAGTTGTGAGGTCCCAAGTCTAATTTTTCATCAAACTCTAATGTTTGGTTGCCATGGCCTTTTCCCATGCAAGTCTCCCTTTCACCTCAAACAATTTTGGCTCATAGATTTCTTGAACATTGGCCATCAGAGCAAATGCAAACATGTTTGATTTTGTTTTCTCTTTCCTCTCGATGATCACCCGTCAATCATTTCACCCATCCAAACATCTTCAATGGTGTTGTGCCACCAATTTGGTCTCTTCTTGGGATTCTCCTTATCCCCACCTATATTAGTGTCATCTAAATGCTAATTCGAGTTATTTACAAAAGAAATTACTGACCTATAAGACTACTCTCCATGCACAGAATACTCACCCCTTTCAAGCAGAGCAACTTGAAGCTTGACGTCTAAATCCTTATCCACCACTAGCTACTCAATAATTTGTAACTAGGGAGAAGTGTAGAAAGGTTGAACTACCTCATCAACAACATCTCTACTTAATATCACCTTGTTGGTGTCAATATCAACCAACCTATAGGCTTTATGATTATCATTGTACCTTGTGATCAATCCTTTTGCTCTTTTGTTCTAACTTGGTTCTCCTTTCATCTGAAAACCAAGTGTAGCCAGTAAAACCAAAGACTTAAAGAGGGTTGACTTTGGCTTTCTTCTAGACCATGCTTCTCCTGGAGTCTTGTGCTTCACCGCCATCATTGGAGATCCATTCAACAAGTACATTATTGTGAACACTACCTTATCCCAAAACATGTTTGAAACACACTCATTCTACAACATTCACCTAGCCATCTCTATAATAGTGTAGTTCCACCTATCAATAACTCCATTTTGATATGGAGTGTAAGGTGTATTCAACTATCTTTCGATCCCATGTTTAGCACAAAAATTATCAAATTCTTTGGAATAGAAATCGCCACCATTATCAAACCTAAGAGGGGTAATGTGACAACCTAACTATTTTTCTACTAAGGCTTTGAATTCTTGAATTCATTGAAAACATCAAATTTCAATTTCAAAAAAATACAACCACATTTTCCTACTATAATCATCAAAAAACAAAAAGAAATGTTTGGCACTGGTGACTGATGTCATGTTCATTGGTACAGAAATGTCCACATGAACCAATTGAAGGAATCTCTATTCTCTCCATGCTTTTCCTTCATCCAATGTCACCCCATGTCGCTTCCCTACATGGCAAGCCCTACAAACTCCTTGGATCTACTACTATATATTTGGAAGTTCATCTACTAAATTCTCTCCTACCAACTAAGAGAGGCAAGTCACATTGAGATGCCCAAACGTCAAATACCCTAGTGTATCGATATTTGAGCACTCTTCGCTGCTACCACATGCTCTTGACCTATCCAATATCCACCAGTTGAAACAATTTGTGTTCCTCAACACCAAGAACAACAGGCTTCTTAGTCTCCTTATCAACTATGTAACACTCGTGATTGCTAAAATTGACAGTTAGCTTGCAGTAATACCACCACATAATTTGACTAATTGAAAGTAGATTAAGCTCCATACTTGGTATCAAGGAAGATTAGCATTTTTCCTCCAAAGGAAATCTGCACATTTCGTTTGCCAACAACTTACTCCTCCCCACCATCAAAGATCACGAAATCCCTAGAAGAACAAGGCATGTACTATGTGAACCAATCTTGCTTATTGATGAAATGACATGATGCTCCAAAATCAATGAACCAAGCAGATGACCTTAGTTGATTTGCTTGTGTCGTGGCCATAAAGGCATAGAAGGTTGACTCCCCCTCCTTTACATGCTCTTTGACAAGAACTCACTGTAGAGGCCCTTCCTCGTTGGTTTTCTAGTCAACCAACCTCTTTTTATAATGCCTCTTCACATGGCCCACCTTGCCAAAATAACAACATTTGATGGCCTTTTGATCCTTGGTGACATCCTCATCATTGCTCTATGCTCTCTTCTTGGCCCATATTCCTTTGCCCTTTAATTTGGCATCAAAGGCTAGCTTGAAACTCTCTGTCTCGTTTCTACTACATAACTATTTCTTCCATCATCTTGTTGTTAGAGCTTATTACAAAGCTCGTCAAAATTTAGGTCATCATTCATAGAAGTGATGTTTAGATCTCAATAAAGTGCTCGTAAGCATGTGGTAAACTTTTTAGTGTGATTATCACCATATCTCCCTCTGCTATCTTTTGACCAATGGCCATCAATTGCTCTCAAATATATTTGATCTTGAGCAAATGCTCTTAAAAGGATGCATGTTCATCAGCATTGTTGAAAACAATATGTTCTTCAAGAAGAAGGCTCGATCCTTGTTCGATGTTTCATGCAAATCTTTCAAATGTTTCCAAATCTCTAACAAAGTCTTACCTGTTTGGACATTAGAAGCATCTCATCTATCACGAACAACTTAATCAGCATCATAACTTATTTATCTTTACCATCAAACTTATCTTGGTCTTTACCAACAATTGTAGGTGGGGTAACTTTACAAAAAACAATATTCACTAGGCACCTGTACTAAAAAATAGTTAGAGTACGCTGCTTCCATGTGTTGTAGGCTTTATCTATGAACCTCCAACTATCTCTGAACATGATGTTGGTTAAAGATGCCATCAGTGAAGATTAAAAATAACCCAAGAACAAAGTGAAATGATGAATAACTTGCAGAGCTAAATAAATCTGCCTACAAACAGCCAAAAAACACACAGATCTAGGCAAAGTTGCTCACCACCAGCTCAAAATCACAAAAACACACAGATCTAGGCAAAGTTGCTCACCACCAGCTCAAAATCACAAAAATATATTCATAAATAGCACCCAAAAAATCAATTTCTCCTTGGATCTGCTGAAGAATAACAAATCACCAGTCAAAACTTCCAGATCATCTGAGCACCAATTTTGGAAAACAAACAACTTCAATCTACTTCCAAGTCGTATACACTGCCAAGAAAACCAAAAAATAAGATAATTTGGGCCATAAATCGATTTTTACTTCACTTTTTAAAGCGATTCCATACAGATTCTATATTATTTCGTATCATTGTATGGATTCCATACAATCGTATTATTGTTCCATATGACAGCTGAAAACAGTGACTGAAAATCGTTGTATGGTGGCTGAAAAGTTTAAAAAACTTGACCTTGCTTCGAAAAAAATGAAACAATACCTGGTTTCAATGAAACCCTTTTAGCTCTTCAATGTACTACACCAATGATCCCTCGATCCATGTTTGCCCGCAGTGGTTCCTAGGTCTTCACACTCTCCTAGACTCTGTGGCTCTAGATGACCTCTAAAACAATACTATGAAATCGAGCACATAAAGACGCTAAGATAACTCAAAAGAGTTCTCTGTATTGTATTGCATAATTGGAATGTGAAAGCTTTCTTATATAGGATTACAAGCAAGTCGAGTAAATCCACTTTATGGATGTGGGAAGGATCATGAAACACAATAAAATAAAATAAAATATAAACGCATAAAGTAACCGAAAGTCAAACTGACTTTATTAATGCTCAAGTCTAATATCTACTTGACCATTATAAACTAATATTTACATTAACACTCTTTATTCTTTTCATGGATGATTGGGTTTTTTTGCAAGAAGTGCCTTAGGTTTACTGCTGGATAAACTTTGTATAAGGTCAAGAAAGAAGAGATTAGAGTTGAAATTGTTAAACCATAACTAGTCCTTGATATAACCTTCAATATTGAAGGATTTCGGTACTGTAATCTTCTGGTTAGGTTTGTTTTATCTCTAATTTAATTTTTAAGGGTTTTCTTAGCTAAGGAGGATGATTAGGTGTGACCTATTCAATTCTCTTGATCTTGTTGGGAAATTAGATTTGAAAAGATGTATTATTGGTTGTTCATTGAATAAGAAGGGCATCCTACTTGGTCTATGTTATCTACAGTTTCATATTCTAGTTGCTCCTATCTTGTTCAAGGTTGCACATTGTTACCTGGTTGCAATTTCATGACTATGGTGGTGCATCTTGTCTCAGAGCTTTCACTTATTCTTACATAATCTGAAAATCTATTTTGGACTAATTACGACACTTCAGTGACGGCTTAATTGTGCTTTCTCCATTATATTCAGAGCCTCTTTCTCTTTGACCTTGACTCCAGAGTCCATACCCAGTGTTTTAAAATTCAACATCCCTCCTATTCTTATGAAAATCATAAAACAATATTTTCTAAGGTTTCCCCCCTTTGAGTCAAAACAGAATTGAGCTAAAGTGAGAGAAGAGTTGATGTGGGAACAATGGGCAACCTTCTTAAGTTTCCCCTAGGGTTGCACTTGGTTAAAAGACAATGTTACATCTAGGGTACAGCTTTGGGAAGTAACAAAGTTGAAAAGGGTGTTGTTCTTGTGGGCATAGTTTAGTTTCCAAGTGTAATGTTCCTAAACAAGAATGTAAGTGATATACAAAGCATGCAAACAATCCAGCAATTAGAAAAAACGAAATATACATTAAGCACCCATGGAAACACTGGAAATAGAGAATTGTTGAGCGATTTTATTACTTTTTCAGGAGCAAATACAATAGTAAAATAGGTGCACCTGGGGCTTGCCTCAATGGACAAGCATGACAAAACCCAGGTGAGAAAACGTTGAACTGAAGGCTACTACAACTGCTGCACCAAACTGATCTGCCCTGCCCCAGAAAAATACTCTGTCTGCTGACTTTGAAGGGTTGGAATCACTGCTTCCTGTGCTCAGAAAATTATGAGATTTCAGCTGCTTTCTCCTTAGCCTAAACCTAGAAAACCCACGAAGGAATTGGCCAAATGTTGACCTCGGAATTTTGGCCCAAATTCCCCTTAGTTCCTATAGTTGTTGGTTGAATTGGGACCCTTATTTGACCCCTTAGATCTGCCCAAAAAATTCTATAAATTTAGGAGTGCGATCCATGCTCAAAACCCAGAAAAACCCAGAAAGGGTTTCCCTTCGTTCCAAACTTCAAAAATTGACCTTTCACAACTTGGCCCTCCTCCAATTTCGAATTTTGTTGCTATGACTAATCATGTCAATCTCTGCTCTCCCAAGTCTAGCAATCCTCCTCAAATGGCCATCCAAGTGATCTCCTACTTCTCCCGACCAGCTCCAGCTCTATAATTCCTTCATCCAACTCCCACGTGAGCATAGTGATGGCTCTCTACGCAGGCCTAGGTAACTGCAAATCAGACTGCTGGGATGTTGGCTCTGTTGGCTAACTCACAAGAAAGGTTGGCCCTTTGCTGCTCTCCCAATCCTCTAACTCTCCCGCCAAATGCTTGATCACTGATAGCTCCAAACTCCCCTTGCGTATTCTCCAGCTAGCCAGAAATATGCACTCCTTGTTGTCGCTGAATGGTAGTGTTGTAACACACTCCCGGAACTCCTGAAATACTTATGGAACAACCTCTCTAGGGCAGGCACAGATGGTTCCCCGAAGTATGTTGAAATTTGGTACCGGAGGACAGGTGGTTCCCTTAGGCTTTGATCTTTGGCCTAGGGAAAAGTGTCCAAAAAGAATTTAATTTTCCTCCTAAAGTGACTTTATAATTTTTATAAAGTCAAATCTAATTTAAAAGTGACTTTAAGTGATAAAGTTACTAAAGTCTAATTTTAAAGTGACTTTAATAAAGTCAATGTAAAATTAGAAAGGAAAAGTGACTTTGGAAATACATGACTAAGTGGGTCTTTATTAAAGTGGGGTGAATTAAAAAATAGAAAGTGAGATTTAAATGAACATTTAATCTCAGCCATAGATCTGAATCTATCTCGGCCATTGGATTTAGGGATCACCCAAAAGTCATTTAGGGTTGGATTAAGGGAGGAAAAGGAGAAAAAGATCATTCATTCTTTCATGAGCAGATTGGGAGAAGGAGAGCAAGAGAGCAAGGGAGATTTCTGGACAGGAAGGAGAAGGAGGCAGGAGCTTGGCACATATTCCAAGGCAGCACTTCAGCAAATCCGTACAGTTGAAAGAACAAGCAGTAAAAGGCAGATTTTTGCTGAGCAAACAGTAAAAGACTGATTTTTGGGCACGAATTTCAAGGAGGCAATTTTCTGCATGAAAACTGAAGTCTGTCCGTACAGTCCATATGGTCGTCCATACGGTCTGTATGGTCCGTGCATCCGTACAGTCCGTACATCCGTACGGTTCGTACATCCGTACAACAAGTTCAGTTTGACTGTGAAGCTGAAAAATGAAATAAGTTGTTTGCTGGAAAAATTTGTTTTGCTGAAATTTTTGTTAAAATTTTCTCACTGTAAAAAGGCATTTTCCAGAAATAAAGAAGAGCTCTCAAATTGGTTTTCCACAAGAGTTGTAGAGGGTTTTTCCAGGGTCACATTGACCAAAAATCTCTGTGTTTAAATGTGTTTTAACTTTTAATGGTTGTTTATTACTGCTGATTTTTATTTCTGTAATTTCCAGCATTCTGTAAAATTTCCAGAATTTGCGTTTTCAGATATAAAACAAAAAAAAAAAAAAAAAAATATATATATATATATATATATATATTTTTATTTTTCAGTTGTTAAATGTATGGTTATGGGAAAGGGCATTTAACTATATGGGAGAAATAAGGAGAAACTGAAAACCGGGGTGGGAAAACAGAAATTTCTATAAAGTAGAGGTTGAATTTCCCGCTTGAGAGATTCGTGGCTAAACAGTCAGTTGAATCAGCTAAACAGCAGAGCGAACAGTCAAGTAATTTTGATTGCAAGGTGTAAGAATGAATCCAAAATGAGCATTTCTCCCTCTTTATAACTCCTTGGGCCTCCCTAGCCTCATGTGGGCCCCTCCATCCACCTATTCGACTTTCCCTCCAAGCTATTCGAATGGGCCAATTCGAACTCCCATGTGGGTGGCCCCCACATTCCACTAGCAACCAAATAAAGTCAAATTGCCTCCTAAGTCACTAAGTCGAAAATTATGGGTTCTCTTCCTTAGCCAAAATTGTGTAACAGCACCATGTCACAAATGTGTTTGAGAAGGGACATGACACCAAGATTCAATAAATTGGCTATAGTGATTTGATGAGGACATTTCTTTGAATATCATTTCTCATTTGGCAACTCCATAAAAAAATGAAGCCATGTTCTAGAAGATTTGAATTAACATGTTTTTTTTGTAGAGGTCATACATCCAATGAAATTTGAAAGCATTTGAAGAATCAGCGTTTGAAGAGTCACTTGGCAACTCCACTAATATGGAAATGAGGAAAGATGGTGATGTGCTTTAAAATTTCATATCAACATTTAATTTTGAAGATTTGAAGTGAAGAAACATGGCATTATTCCCATGGGAGGCCAAATGGTATGCTCTATTTGATTTCTCAAATATCATGGAATGTACAAATGAGCTCTCAAAACTGTATTGGGATGAGCGCATTCCAAAGTTTTGTGGACATCTAATTCAACTACACTACATAGTCCACCTTCCATGAAAATCATTTCAAAATTGTTTTTGTCCGTAAGGATTTGTCGTCATGAAAAAGCTTGTATGTACATTGCAAAATGGCACAGAAGAATGGGTTGATCATTATCGTCTGGGAGAAATATCTTCATTTGTAGGTTTAATTAAAGCATTTCACAAGCAATTGGATCGTAGTTACAACAAAGAACGTGTTGAAGATCTAGATGATGCTTGTCAATATAGAGAATGTGAGATACATTACCTCACATTTGCATGTCAGAGTAACCCCTCAGATGCTCTTTTGAATGAAATCAATGACAAATATGAGGCAGATGTCCTTGGTTGAGTATATCAACAAAAAATATGGCGAGCCCAACCAAGAGAAGCTTGGAGATGGGTTTCTTGAGGATCATTTGGATGACCACCTTTCTCTTTCATCACATGAGCCACTTGTACATGAGATTTCAGATCTCAATGAGGAAAATGGTGGTGAAGTGTGATGAAGTTCTTGAAGACCATACAACACCTCATGAAGATCTATCAAAAAAGATCTTTCCTGAACACCATTTATCATTTGAAGCAAGGACAAAGGAGTGGAGGAGGATTGGTCATTTGATGGAGGCTTTTCCTGAGTTATATTTCACCATCAGGTTCCACTTGGGCACACTTAACATACATCAAAATGGTAACATTGCTTACATTACCTTTGTTGCATCATTTATGGAGAGCATTGTTCCTAGGTTTAAATTAGGGCCTAGGATCACATGGATGAAGGCAGCAACCTATGTTACACAAAACGTTGACTGCAACCCCCCCCCCCCCCCCGGTACCAGCCACAGTTCAGTACAAAAACTCCAAAACGTTGCTGAAACACACCTGAAATGCCTTTCAGCACCATACACCGCATTTCAATTTTCAACATCCATACAGCATGTATCAGCATTCATATGGTGCATGTGTGTCGCCTACTTTTGGCCTGGGACCCACTAAAATTAAATTTTTAAGTAATTAAAATTTAATTTTTTTAAGTGATTAGGTTAATAATATTTTTGGAATCTCTAGAACCCTATATAATATTTTTTGGAGATCTCTAGAACCCTATATATATATATAATATATATATATATAAAAAAAGGGAGTGCTCCACTCAAGGAAAACTCCAGGACCTTCAAAAATATTTATTATTTTATGAAAATAGGGTCTGATTTTGAAAATATGTGGCCTACCTTTGGCCAGGGACCCACTAAAATTAAAGTTTTAAGTAATTTAAATTTAAATTTTTTAGCCATTAGGTTTTAATGATAATTTTTTGGAGATCTCTAGAACCCTATATATATATATATATATAATATATATATATATATAGATATGCAAAGGGGAACGCTCCACTCAAGGATAACTCCAGGGCCTTCAAAAAATATTTATTATTTTATGAAATTGGGTCTGATTTGAAAGATATAAAAAGAGGAGAGGATTCATCTTCTAAAAGGCATGATTGGAAGACTAGGAGTTTCCTTTGAAGCACTTGATTGAATTTTTTTAAATAATGGAAGAAGGACAAGTTCAATGTGAGGCTTTTTCATCTCTTTACTCTTTTCATGAATGATTATGTCTTTTTTCCAGTAATTCTCATGCCTTTGCGGAAGAAATAATCTTTGTAGATGAGCCAGTTTGTTATAAAACAAGAGATTAGGGTTGAAGTGGTTAAACCCTCCCTATTTCTTAAAGTAACTTTGAATTTTTGAAGTATTTTGTGGATGTAATTTTCTGGTCAGGGTTATTTTCACTCTATTTTGAGGGCTGTCTTAGCTAATAAGAAGATTACGTGTGACCTATTCAGTCCTCTTGATCTCATTGTGAAATTAGAATTGAATATATAGTGTATTGTTGGTTGTTCATTCAATGTGAAGGCTGTCCTACTTTGTTCACTTCATCTAGGGTTTCATATTATGGTTGTTCTCATCTTGTTCATGGTTGCACATTATCACTCGGTTGTGATGGTGCATCTTATCTAAGCCTTAAGGGCTCTCACTTATTCTTGTATAATCCGAAAATTTGCGACTAATTATGTCACATCAGTGATGGCTTAATTGCATCTTCTCTATCATATTCAAATATTTTCGCTCTTTCATCTTGATTCCATCATCCAATGGGATAAAAATTGATCTTGTTAAAATCCACCATCCCTTTTTATTCTAAAGAAAATCATAAAACAATGTTTTCTAGAGTCCCCCCTTGAGCTAGAAAAGAACCAGCCTAAAGTGAGAGGAAGAGTTGTGGTAGCAATGCACAACCTTCCTATGTTCCCCTAGGGGTGCAATTGGTTAAGGAACTTTGTAACACTTTAAGTGTAGGTTCAGGAAATAACAAATGCAAAGTTCACCCTGTACAATGGCCTGCAATACCATATACTTGCATTGAATAATCCACTACAACACAAGGGGTTGTACCCACTGAATACAAGCCTGATCAACAAGAAGTAAGCCATGGTCCCATAGAAAACAGTCTATTTGAAGAAAAGTTTTGAAAGGATGCATCTTACCTAAGATGTCCTGAAAGTGTGTAGTGATTCATAGGCGCATTAATGTGGAAAGTGACCCATACCCCTCAATGAGTAAGGTTTTGTAGCAAGCCTGAAACTAACTCTGGGACCATTGAAATGGACCCCAAGTAAGTGGAAGCCAAGGCGATCTCCATCTCATTCACTCCAGAAAAAACATGAAAGTCTGATATGGCAATTTTTATATGCATTGTAGATTCTTGCTTAGGTTCACCATCAACTACATGCCATCACCAAAATCAGCAGGGGCATCTAAAAGATAACTTCCTTGAAGACAACTAGCTAAACTTTCCTTTGACATAAATGGTAACAATAAGTATCCTTAACCCTTTGGTCACACCTTAGTGCAAAAGAATGGGTTTCAGAATCTGCATTTACCATAGAAACTTTCCTTGATTTGCAATTTGAAATGATACATACTGGTGTTGTCAAACCTCCAGCCCACCCATGATAACTCGACAACCATATTTGCAAATATTTTAATGTGAAGGATCAATCAGGTATGAGCTGTGAGAACTACTAGAAATTTCCCTGTTCTCAGTAATGTAGAATACCATTAAAATATAAAATTCTCAAGTATGAATGCAAAGCTCCAGAAATATATACACAAACCATTCCAAAATTTGACAGTAAATACTAAATAGTACCTGAAAATAGACTGGAAAATGGTGATTGGTACAAGAAAATCTGAACTTCTATCCACAATCAGGGAAACTTTTTGCAAGCTGCAAGCCACAAATCTGTTCTACAGCAGCAAGCTACCATGCTTAGCCCAACAATTCACAAAATTGCTCCATTCCCCCAAGTCACTCGGGGTATTGCCCACTCACTTTTTCTCTTCTCAGTAATGCAGACTACTATTATTATATAAAATTCTCAAGGAAGATGAATGCAGAGCTCGTGAATTTGGCACATGCACCATTCCATATTCTAAAATACCTGAAAATAGTCTCAAAAATGGTGATTGGTACAAAGAAATTAGAACTTCAATCCACAAACAGGGAAGCTAGCAGCAAGCGACCAGGTTCAGCCCAACAATTTATAAGATTGCTCCATCACCGCCCATCCCAACTCACTTGGGGTATCACCCTTTTATTTTAAGGAAATCCTTCTTTGTCAACTGAAGTGGGCCCTCAACAGATTCTGACAAACTAATTTCAATTCAAAAATATATTTCCCTGCAAAAGGGGAGATTGAACTGGACTAATCACTAACAGCGCACAAATAACAGGATTGAATTTATTCCAACTAACTAATTGCTGAGTAAACTAAACACTACTGTTCTTTTTTGGTATCTGGATGAATTAACAACTAGGCTGGGCTTGTACTCACATGACATGGGGTCAATTCTGACTGTTACCACAAAATACCTCTAGGTGCATTGCAGACACACCCGCAAAGAGTGCTTTAACAATACACTCTATCACCAACTAATCTACATTCCTTGGGGCAAACTATACACTACTGTTAGTTACTACAACTATTGTGTTTAAATATCCTAACTCAGAAAATTGCTCCCTTTACCCATCTCCATCCCCCTACTCACGTGGGGTATTACCCTTTTATTTTACAATAATACTTCTTGACTTCTTTGTCAACTGAAGTGGGCACTTAACAAATCCTGATGAACTAATTTTGACTCAGGAATACCTTTTCCCATTCAAAAGTGGGGATTGAACTGGATTAATCAGTAACAGCCCACAAATCACAGGCTTTAATTTATTCTAACTGACAAATTGCTGAGTGAACTAAACACTGCTGCTAGCTACTACAACTATTGTGTTTCATTTTGGCAAAACACCTAATTACTTAGCTGAAATACAGATTGCTGACTAGAATTCAGTAAACCAGAATTTCATAAAACTGTCCTACAATTCAATATACTGGATCATTACATGAACAATACTTCAAAGTTGATTTACATATTTTATACAAAGGAAACTTTAACCTAATTTAATTTTGGTTTTTGTTCTGAACCAGACTTTGGGCATGTAGCTCCACCCACCCACATTCTCTCTTTGGCTCACAAAGTAAATATACACCATTTAAAGCACCAACATGAACATAACTAATATTTAACACTGTTAAATTTCTGAGTTGATCACATGCATTCACCTGGATTATTTAAATTTTAGATTATGAAGGTGTTGTCGCACAGAATGTCTAGGCATCACAACAACGGCTCAGATCGGGGGTTGTCAACCTGATCCCCAATCACTCTGTTTAAGTTGTCTCCCAACAGCAGGCTAAGGGGGGTAGACCCTACTTAAATGGAATGAAAGAGAACTAGTTCGGAACCAACCAGTTTGAAAGACATAGTCAAGTAACCAAGTACTTGTCTTAGATTTAGCAAGACTTATGGGATTCAATTAGATTTAAATGATTGATACCAATGCCTTATGGAGTCAACTATCTTGCTATGAAATTTAGGACCAAGTAATTGATGAACAACTGCTACTTGGATGAATAACTATCTTATATGAAATGCAAATCTTAAAATTAATGTGGGATGTAGAAATTTTGGTTAATTTTAGTTAAATGTCTATCTAAGTTTTAACCCTTCAATCCTTTCTATATTGAGCATGATTTCGTAGTAAGTGGCAAAGAGAAGATAAGGTGAAGCACACCAAAGTGTGATTAACGATACCTCTCCTTAAAATCTAACATACCAGGTGCCTCTATCACTGCAGATTGTTGTGGCTCTAACGACTGCAAGGTCACCGTCTTAAGTACTATTAAAATCAGGGTTCTCAAGCAAAGATGGTTAGGTACCTATCTTTCTATCAACCAAGTTTATGCTTGTAAGTAAATTTTAATTATGTAGGACACACTTAATATGCAAATGCACAAGATGATTAGAAGCGAGATGAAGCTAAACCAAGAATTGAAAGCGCTTATGCCACAATCTATTTCTGAGTTATATGTCAAAGCCCTTAATCGCCAAAATGAATATTCACTTCACTAGACTGAAAGATAAACTTCTCAGCAATATGCTTAAAATATCACAATATCACGCCCAATTAAATCATAAGCTTATCACTTCAATTTATCTAAATGCTTTCCAATGCAATTATAACTCAAAGAGAACAAAAATTTCTTCACAATTCTTCAATATCATCTTCAAGATAAATGTCAATTATATAGATGCTCAAATACTCAATTTAGGAAACGGAAGATATGCAATTTACCACAATCCCATGAAAGAGTACCTAACAATTACTTGAAAATTTCTCAAAATTTAATACGCAATAAATATTCAATAATTCAAGTAAATAAACCACGCTTAGAGTTAATTAAATGACGAGCAATCTCAATAGATGTCAAGCACAAAAATATTCAAAACCCAATGTCAATGATTATGAAACTTAGCATGCAAAAGACTTAAGCACTTCAAGCAATTCCGGAATTAAAATGATTTTCTTAAGTAACCCAAACCCAGAAAATTTTCTCCTATAGTCAAAACCTTGGAGATGTTAAAAAAAATGTTGCTTTGACTATAAAAAAAATTCTAAAATTTTTTAACCCCACAAAAATATTTCAAAGACCTAAGGCCCCAAAACCATTATCACAAAACTCAAAAAAAGAAACTTGAACTAAAATTTGCCTCACACTTATTAATTTATTTTTTAAAGTTAAATGTGATAATGTTTGAATTTAACTTTTTACAAGGGCCAAAGGCCACTTTTAAAAAATTAAATCAAAAACGTTTTATTTTCAAAATAGCTTGAGGAAAAATTTAAGTTTTGAAGGGCCAAAAGCCTACTTTAAAAATTTAGTGAATTATTAGGTGGGCCAAGGAAAAGTGTATAGGAAGAGGAAACAACTTAGGGCTAGAAAAGATGTGATGGGAGAGGCAGCGAGGAAGAACTACGGGGATCGAAGGGGTATGCAAATGTGGAGAGGGAGAGTTGAATCCTACAGAGGGAAGCAAGGAAAAGGGACACACTAGGGCTGCAACAAGGAAAGGAGTTGCAACGTAGGGAGGAAGAGGACACGGACAGGCAGTGAGGCTGAGTTGCGGGGCAGCGCAAAGGGGAAAAGAATGGTTAAGGAAAGAAAAGAAAAGGAATGCAAAAGAGATGGGACAATTGAGGGTCGTGGGAAAAGAGAGCTCAAGGAAAATACGACAGGGAAAAATAGGAGGAGGAGGAAGTTGCAGAAATGTGAGGGAAAAAGGGAGACAAGGACGCAAGAGGAGGAAGAACGCAGGTCAAGGGAATGTCGTGGGTAAGAGGGACTTGCTATCTGAGGAAATGAAAATCACAAAGAGGGAAAGAAAGAAAGAAAAAAACACAAAGAAAAAACACAAGGAAAAAGGGAGAGCAAAAATGCAACAGAAAAGAGGAGCAATTTCGAGCAGAAGAAAGGAAAAACGCAGAGAGCTTAACAACGAAGTTTAAGGGTTTGAAGGCAGCAAACGGTAGCCCAAGAACCTTAAAAAATTACCCATAATTTTATATTTTAGACTAATATTCTTCTGCTTCAAATTTATTCTCAGAAAAAACTTATGAAATCCTCTGATCTAAATTTGAAACCCCTTAAAAAAATCTCTGAATAATCTTCCTTGCTAATTTTTGTTGAGGCAAGATCTTGCCCTCCAGGGTTTTAGATCTGGCTCCAAATTAAATTTTTCCTTCAGATTCGCACCTACAAAATAGAAAACAAAAATACCCAAATCCCAATATATACAAAAACTAAACAAAACCCCAGAAATCCAAGTTAAAAAATCTTCAAATCTATGCACAAAAGTTGTGGATTTGTCATATTTTAGGAGTATGAGTCCAGGGTTTAGATCTGGCTCCAAACTAAATTTTTCCTTCAGATTCGCACCTACAAAATAGAAAACAAAAATACCCAAATCCCAATATATACAAAAACTAAACAAAACCCCAGAAATCCAAGTTAAAAAATCTTCAAATCTATGCACGAAAGTTGTGGATCTGTCATATTTTAGGAGTATGAGTCCAACTTCGCTCCAAATCTGAAAATCTAAGACTCTTAATAGCCAAATCTATCAATTTTTCCACACAATATTTAAAAGATTTTGGTTTTTTAGAGAGGTACTAGCCCACAAACTTCATTAATAAAAAATTAATTTTTAGATAAATCTTGAAGTCAGTATGAGGTAGGCTCTTCAAAAAATATATGTTGAGAGTTGGTTGGTCCCACCGAGTACTATCCCCAAACATTCAATGAGAACCTTAGAGATCTTATGGAAACACTAGATCAACCTTCAAACCAAGTAGAGAAATAGAATAACAATAAAATTCTGAAGAAATAGAGATACATGTTAATTCAATCAAATTTAAAAATGTTACTCCAGATCCAACAAACTGAACAAGATACATGTATTCAAATTATTCTAAGAGAGTTGTTGATTTACGATTTTCAAATAATATTTGCAGAAATTGAAACGATGTTACCATAGATTCATGAAAAGAAACACCACCGCAAGTTGAAACCAATGTTTTAAGACTCCGACTCCGACTCCGACTCGGCCGAGCAATGACTCCGACTCCGACTCCGACTCGGCCGAGACTCGGCCGACTCGTTTTCAATGACTCGGTCGTTGTAAAAAATACATTAAGGACAATGACTCGGCCGACTCGGTAATGACTCGTTTTCAATGACTCGGCCGACTCGGTAATGACTCGGCCGACTCGTTTCCAGTGACCCGGCCGTTTTTTAGCGGACTCGGCCGGTCGGCCGAGTCAGCAATGACCCGGCCGAGTCATTTGAGTGACTCGGCGGGTCATTGCTGAATCGGCCGACCGTTCCGTTTCAAAGGCCGGGTCAGCAACCAACCGATCGACCCGGAATGACTCGGCCGGGTTGGTTGTGACTCGGCCGGGTTATAAAACACTGGTTGAAACCCCAAAGACTTGCATTAATTCCAAAAAATATACAAGAGAGCTTGAGAGCTTAGTACACGATTCAAAGATTGGATGGAATATACTAACAACGACCTCTAATTTATAGATAAATTCTCCAATGGCTAGTTGGCTTGATCCCTGTCAAATTAATCTCGATCGTTCACAAAGGTTTAATTAGTCTTTAATCATCACCTTCGAAATTATTTATTTTTTGAAGAAAAATCGAATTTTTCATTTAATTGATTTTTAATTAAGTCAAATTTAATTATTTTGAGTTAATTTCTTCAAAAATTTGACTTTGACTTAACCACCAAGGCCCAAGGGTCAAAAAATTCTTGATTTCTTCAATATTTCTTTGGCCAAGGGACCTCCAAAAATTAATTTCTTTAAAACCCACGAATTTCACCTTCGGAGAATTTAATTTTACCAAGGACACAATTAATTAAATTTTTGGCTTATGATTTTAATTTAATTTTGCCAGGAAATTTAATTAATAAACCTGTGAGGGGATTAATAATTTTTTCAACTCTCTAATATTTAGCCATGGTGTCTAATTATGAGGGACCATGCACTAAATACTTTTTACATCAACATATTACAATTTTATACATGAAGGGGGGACACCCATTCGTTATAGACCCTCAAAAATCTACTCAATTCTGCAACTCAAAATATGATCTAGTAGACCAAGTAATTTGTAATAAAATAGACCAGCCAATTAGCTAGGATTATTCCCAAATTACTTTTACAAGGACTCGATAAAAAAACACTAGGACTCACTTAATATCTTGACGACAAAATCCACCCTAGCTTTCGGTGAGGTTGGAGGGAAAACTTTGTCGATCATTTGTGTCTGAGACACAGATGAACCAGTGAGACGAAAAACCTCCTAAGATAGAAATTGTCACCAAAATATATGCTTACCTAGGTTGTTACATACGTGATGGCCTTACTAAGATCATTTATATTATAATCATGCAGAATGGGTTTACATTTTTAACAAACTCTCAACTGATGACAAAATCTGAATGATGCGAACACTTCAATGATATCCCTTTTGCGAAAAAAGAGGTGTACTACTATGGGGTCGTTGACATAGAGTGGTCAACAGAAGGATCACTTTGTACTCTCAAAAAATGAAAAAATAAAAAGCCCAAACACCCTTGATATTGTTTGAACTGTTGAATTAGATCTCTCGCTATAAGAGAGCCAGCATTCTTCACAGTTAAACAAATAGCTTATACTTTGAACCTAGACATAGCCCCCGGGCTTTAAATAGATCAATGGTTTCTATATTATTCCCTCTTGTCTCAGCTAACTTTTCAAATTTCCTTTCTTCATATGAAAGCTTATCGTGCATCGACTTTTCCAAATTAAATGGACCATTACCAACTTATGCATATGCTTTTGAATGCCATGAACTTTTCTCTGAAAAACAAGGACTCCTTCTACAATCAATATCACAAGAAGCAAACAAAGCTATAACTCAGGCATGTTATGAGAAATAATTTGACATCTTTGACATTTGTGAGATGACATAATATTTGACCATTCACCAAGGTTTCAGTCACATGGCAGTCTGCCTCATCTACATGGCATGCATTTTTAAAGAGATGAGGAATGGTGCAAAACTTAGGCAATTTTGGCAGAGTAGACACCCCTCATACCTGGAGGCTAGCACCTAAGTCAAAAGGTTTGTCCTCCTTTGCAGTGCAGCACCAATGCATGTACTTGAAGCAATTCTGAAGAAAAAAAAAAAAACTAAATTGTTGTCAGGGAAAAATTGACAATTCCTTGGTATGAGAGAAATGATGAAAATCCATCAAGGTTTGTCAAGAATGTTTTAGGTACAGGATGATACTTGGAAAATGCAATTGTCATGGTTAAAAATACAGTTGTCAATGGGGGCTTGGTTAGAGGGTAAAGTAGGGGTGTTTCACAACCCCCCACGAAGGCTCAAATCCCTTGAAGTCATATTTTACCCCTCATGGGTTGTCTCACAAGTGCAAGTGGGTTGCTTCAAGTGGTTAGGACTAGGTGCAAGTCTGAGGCGGCTTTGGCAGAACACACACCCCCCACTTGCAGCTTCTTAGCCTAAGGGATCTTCCTTGAGTGTTGCAAGTTGGTTAGATTTCATTGTAATATTCCCAAAGGGGCACACTTGCCATAGTGATAAAAGGAAGAATTTTGTCAAAAAAATGCATCTTGAAATTAATTTGAGGAATAACCAAAAGTATTTTCCTCATATTGTTCTTGACAATGGAAGTAAAACATTCTTGATATTTTCTTTCACAAAATTGTGCTTAGAACAGTAAAGTGTACATTTTCCTTTCCAAGGAAACCTTGCAGAGAATCCCAAGGGATGGTTTCCCACATTCATGGATGGCATCCCTCGCACAACTGTCAGCTTAAACTAGTGTGCCTCATCTAGGAGGGTTCAAACTGGGCACTTACTGGCATAAAAATAGCCAATTTCCCAGCAACTCTGACAACTACCAGTTTGGCCAATCCCTTGGGCAATGTACAGGGTACACTTACATTTATCACTTAAAAATATATTGGCTGAAATATATTATTATATCTTAGATGATTCTCGTATACGTAAGTGACAAGTATCCACCACTTATCAATAGGTGGGATGTTGTTTATATTATGTGGTGTGCGACCACCTAGATAAACTTAACTGCCATGATGTCTCAACTACCAAACAACACTCCCCTTGAAAAAGCACAATGGCCATTGCTTTGAGGAATCGGACACTAGAGGGGGATATAGCAACACCTCACCCTCACCAATTTGACTTGCCTCTCAAGGTTTTATTGCTTGAAATTTGTTAAAGAGGACTAAGCAAATATATTTTAGCAAGAATTATCCTAATAATAGAAGTTGATTAACTCTTCATGCTAAATTGGATTAGAGATCTCCATAGTTCCTTTTCCCTACATAACTATCTTCCCATTTAGTCCCCTTAGTAAAAATGTTAAATTACTTGAACTTTTCAGTAAGTTTGCCAAACAAAGTTTGTTGATTCCGCACTCACAATCTTAAAAGAGTTAATATTTAATCAATCATATCTTGTATTGCATAACTTACAACTAAGTTATGAATAGTTAATAAAGTTGCGACTTAATAAAGTGACATGAATGCTTAGTTACATGTCACTTTATTATTACATAAGTAGTTTCCTTACACATCTTTCATGAGACATTTCTATCTAATGACTTTTCCACACATTGAATAAATTATAATACCAAAACTCTCCTCTTTGCAAGCATTCTATAGGTGTTTTATGAGGCATTATCCACATCAAAAGCTTTTCCAATCTAGATGTTGACTTTGGTGTGCAAGTCCCCAAGTTGATGTGATAGCAGCATCCCTCACTCCAATACTAACATCAGTAATAGTTTTCTTGACATGCCTTGTGAGCCCTCTTTAGCTTGTGGTTGTTATCTATGTGATGCCCATAATTGCAAGTTTTCACTACAACAGCATATCTCTTTGGCTTGTGGTTGTTATCTATGTGATGCCCATAATTGCAAGTTTTCACTACAACAGCATATCTCTTTGGCTTGTGGTTGTTATCTATGCGATGCCCATAATTGCGAGTTTTCACTACAACAACATATCTCTAATATGGGTTTCTTTCCCACAATGATATACTTACTCTTACTCTTGCTATGTGTGTGTTGTGATACGACATGGATAACAATTGGTAGACAAATGTGGTTTATGAGGCATTGCCCAAACAAAAAGCTTTTCCAATACAAACATTGGCTTTTGGGTGCAAGTTCCCTTGTTGATATGATAGCGTTCTCCCTCACTACAATACAAATATTTGATGTGATAGCATCCTCCCTTGTTACAATACTAACATCACCAACAACTTTGATGTCATGTTTTATGGTTGTTGTGGATGGTTTCTACACTTTGTACTCGCCATGCACGTATCTCTTTGAACATTGATGTGCGGGGTAATTTATAGTGCATCAACCATCCTTGACCCACCCACAAATGACACCAAGGTCCTATCCATCAAAGCAATGGCTCATAGTGTGATGAAGTCTCTCCCTTAGATTCCTTTGCCTTGGTCTAAATGAATGCTTGCGGTCTTCTAGTATGATGTCTAGTTCCATTGCAAGTTGTTCCCCTTCCATCTTTATCCTCCTTGCTATAATAGGTGTTTTGGTTGACTCGTTTGGATCCCTCTCTGCTAATCTAGATTCTTTCTTGCACTTCATGCACTGATTGGGATCTTGTTAATTTTAGGATAACAATGGTATGTTCTTTGCTTAGAGCAATTTTACTTCAAATTCTTTATTAGCCCAATATCATATCTAGTTTAGCAATCACATCAACATGATAGTAAAAAGCAGATAGAACATAAACAATAACAGTAGAAGACAAGCCAACAAAAGAGGACATAAGATATGGTACCAGCCAAGGACAAACCCCAATTTGTGGAAAACTTTGATCAATTCTTCTTATAATTCTTCAAAAGTTCAACAGAGAGAGAGTACAATTCACAATATTCACTTGCCCAATCTAATCAATCAAAACAGCAGAAACAAGAAGCCCTAACCAAAAAGTCAATGTTGGTCAACAGGTTTGAAATAGACCTCCAAAACAGCGCGATCAACCTTGGTCAACTCGGCCTCCAATAGCAAGATAATGCAGCCCAAAACAGTCAGAAATTAACCAATCAAACCTAGTCAACTAAAGTCAATGCAGCAACCAAAACTAGGGCAGTCAACGCAGGAGTCAAACTGCCTCGGTTTTTGTGCCCAAAACTGTTGATTGCTCAAACAGAAGTCTCCCTCACAAGCCCAAAGTCAACTTCCTAAAATTTCGACCTCTTGAAATTTCGGTCAAATCTTATCAACGCAACAGCGAGAAAATCAAACATTCATTCGCACATGTGGAGAGAGAGAGAAGCCCAGAAATCTGTACCCAATCAAGATGAGAGAGAGAAAGATGAATGAGAGTGATGCCAAAATGAGGAGGAGGCACCTTGTATTTATATGCAACGTTGAAGGCTGGAGGAGGCTAATTTGATGGTTGGCCAACCTTGACAATTTGTCCATAATCAAAATAATGGAAATAACTTCATTTGTACATGTCAGAATGGGATGATCTTTAGATCAATCCTACACCTCTCAGAAAGACGAATCCAAGAAAAATAGCAGCTGCCTCATAAGAGTTGTCCAATGTGATGTTTGGCCCTAGTTGCAAATTTAACACTCCTTTTCAACTAGGGAGAACATCACTTGCCAAACTATCTAGCAATCTATACCATCCCTGTCACTGCTCTACTATGCTTTGTTGAACCATGAAGAAAGAAGAAATGGTCGAGAATGTATCATACCATGCTCCACTGACCCGAAGTCAGTCTCCAATAATAAAGTGTGTCGTACCACTCTTAACCGACCCAAAGTCAGTTTCCATTGATCCCAGATCAATATCAACATCCTAGCATAGGGAGTACAATAGTACACGATGCGTCCATCAGTGGTACTATGGTCCCTATCCTCATTTCCCTACTCATTGGCCAGATGAGAGGTACTTCCCATGAGTCCCAAATTGCATGGGTAAGATGTGCTGACAAGAGAGGGTGAAGCATTCATCCTACTCATATGCCATAGGGGAGGGTGAGCCACTCAGCCTATACATATGCCACCATGGTGTATCACCGGGGGAAGGTTGAACCATTCACCCTGTAAATAGTGCACCACTAGGGGAGGGTGAGTCACCCTATGGTCACTCATCGCTCCAAGAAGTACCCGAAGCCCCATGGAGCTCAACATCCATCTCATACGAGACCTTCATAAGAGGGTCTCTCCACGACTCCAAGTCGTTCACGGAAGGTCAAGAATTTGACCTTTCCCAAGGGCTTCGTAAGAATATAGGCGACCTGATCATCAGTCCCAATGTGTTGGAGCCTTATTGCTCTTTGTTGTACCATATCCCGGATAAAGTGGAACCTCATATCGATATGCTTGGAGCGATTATGAAACACAGGATTCTACGAAAGACGAATCTCACTTTGATTGTCACAGAAGATCACAGTGTTATCTAACACATGTCCAAACAACTCACTAAAGAGCTTCCTCAACCAAACAGCTTCACAGCAGGCCAAACTAGCAGCAATATATTCAGCCTCAGTGGTGCTCAAGGCCACCGACCTCTGATCCCTGCTCATCCATGATATAACCTAGAGAGAAGCAACATCCAAATGTGCTTTTACGATCCACCACACTACCAGCCCAGTCTACATCAGAGTAACCATGGAGCCTCACATTCCCGACAGTGTATCTCAATCCATAAGTGATTGTGCCTCAAAGATATCTCAAGAGATTCTTGGCAGCAATCCAATGTATGTGATGAGACTCAACCATAAACTAGCTCAATGTACTCACTACAAAACATATGTCCGAACGGGAGTTCACCAAGAACATCAGGGCCACCATGAGTTGACGATACTCAGAAAGATTTCCCAAATCGGGCCCAGCAACCCTTCTACATAACTTATTGAAGTTAAGTTCCATCGGAGTAGTCATGGACTTGCAATCCACCATCCCAAATCTTTCAAGAATATTCACAATATATCTTCCTTGAAAAAGGAAAATCTCGCTTGGCTTTTGCCAGACCTCCAACCCTAGGAAGTAATGCATCAGCCCTAGGTCCTTCATCTCGAATTCGGAAGCCAACTCCCTCTTACATTGATGAATAAGAAGGTCTGCATCTGTCAGAAAGAGATCGTCCACATAGAGTACCAAGATGAGAGGTTTATCATTCTCAACCTTAAAATAAAGGTTCGGATCAAGTTCACTTCTCGTAAATCCCAGCTTCACTAGATAGATATCGATCCTCTCATACCAAGCCCGGGGTGCTTGCTTCAACCCATAGAGGGCTTTCTTCAACCTGCATACATGTGACTGACGATCTTGAACTTCAAACCCCTAATAGACTTCCTCCTTAAGTGAACCATGCAAGAAGGCAATCTTGACATCCATCTCATGAAGATTCCATCCTTGCGAGGCAGCAAGGGCTATATCGAACGGATGGTGGTGTAGCAGGCAACCGGTGCAAATATCTCATCATAATCTACACCTTCCTTTTGAGAGAAGCCTCGAGCAACGAATCTGGCCTTGAACTTTTCAACAATTCTATCATCTCCATGCTTGATCTTGAAGAGCCATTTCGAAGTGACAATAGATTTGTCCTTGGGTCTAGGGACGACGTCCCAGACATCATTCTTCATAATTGACTCATACTCTTCGTTCATTGCATCCTTCCAAACCTGGTGTTTGGCAACTTCATCGAATGTGCAAGGCACAGATTGAACAATGGTGCTCATAGCAATTAAGTACCCTTGGTACCTATTCAGCTTCTTGCTTCCACGAAATGTCACCCTAGGTGCAACATGTCTCTCGGCATCTTCGAGAGTCTCCCTAAGCCATGAGGGTCTCCTTTTCGAGGAGGAGGGCTCATGAGGGGGTGGATCAATGGGATCCATTGGTCCTTCAGCATCCGGCATCTGCTCATCCTACAATTCTCCCTGCTTTCTGGAATTCGCTTCTTTGTCCTTCCTTGGAAGAGGAAAGTTACTAATCTTCCTAAGGGCAGCATCCTCATTGAAAGTGATATCATGACTTATCTCCACTTCTCTTTGACCAAGCACATAAATTCTATATGCCTTAGAAGTTTCATTGTAGCCCACAAATGTTCCTTTCTTCCCGGAAGCATCCAATTTGCTTCTCTTCTCTTTCGGTACATGAAAATATATGGGGCTACCAAAAATTCTAAAGTGAGAAAGATCAGGTTTCTTACCGGTGAAAACTTCTTCAGGAGTCTTGGATTCCAACGCTTGATGAGAGCATCTATTTTGAACATGGACGACAGTGTTTTCAGCTTCAGCCCATAAGAACTTCGGAAGGCTTTGATCATGAAGCATGGCACAAGTGGCTTTTATGATAGAACAGTGCTTCCTTTCAGTAACACCATTTTGCTAAGGAGTATATGTGGCAGTAGTCTCAGACTTAGTGCCAGCGTTTCTACAATAATCTTCGAACTCATTTGATTCGTATTCAGTTCCATTATTGATCCTCAATATTTTGATTTCTTCCCGATTTAATTTTCAAACAAAGCTTTGAAAGAACAAAACCATGAGAATACTTCGTCCTTCTTCTTCAAGAAATATCTCCAAGTCTTGCGAGAGAAATCATCTATAAAGGTTGCATAATATAAGTATCCTCCCAATGAGTTCACAAGCATTACACCAGATAGATGACAATGAATAAATTGCAATATGTCAGTAGTCTTGCTATCATTTGAGCGAAATGGTCCCCTGGTATGCTTTCCTTCGGCATACCCCTGACAAACACCTTCATGTTCAACTTTAAATTCGGGCATACCTGTCACCATTTTCCTTGTATCAGGTAGAGCCTTATAATGTAGATGAGCAAACCTCTAGTGCCATAATTCAGATTGAAGTGATGTGTCGCAAGACATAGCTCCCAATGGGCTTCCTCCAACTTGATATAGTCTATCAACCCTGAAGCCAAGTGTAAATGTATCTTTGAAATTTTTATTCCACATGTACCTTTCCATCGATGAATGCCACCTTGAATCCTTTGTCTTCCATCGCCGAGATAGATACAAAGTTCTTCTTTAGATTGAGTACATATGGTACTTCTTGTAGATGAATGGTGTTACCCTGATTCAATTAAAGAGTAACGTTTCCAACTCCCTTTACAGGATAGGTGGCATTGTCTCCAAGGATAATTTCTAAATTCGTATACTTTTCAATCAGATTTGAAAGAGCTTCCTTATACCCGATGAAGTGCTTTAAGGCACCACTATCAATCAACCAATTTCCCGAAGTGTCCGAAGGAGATGCAGTAGAAGGGGCATTCCTTTGCTTGTTATCAACAACATTAGATTCATCATAGCTGGTGTTTCTTGATCTCTTGGAAGGGCAACCATTTCCTTGATGAGAAGCGAGAGCATTCCTTTTTCCTTGGTTGTTGAATCTGTCGTTCCTTTGATTGTTGTTGCCCCTGAAATTGTTGTTGTTGTTGTGATTGTCATCATCATGAGGTGTATCCCTTCTATCGGGACACTCCCTAGCATAGTGACCAAACTTGTTGCAAATGAAGCATCTTCCCTTCCTTCCATTTTTGAATCTCGACCTTCCTTGACATTGCTTCTTTGAACATGCATTGTTCTTCTTTTTATCATGAACCGAGAATGCAGTAGGATCATTCCTATTTGAAGGCATACTTAGTTCCATCATTCTTGTTTCTTCTTGAGAGCATCTAGTCAGCAATTCTTCAAAACCTGGAATCCTGTCATTATTAAGAATAGTAGTGTTGAACATGTGCCATTCTCGAGGGAGTCCTCCAAGTGCAATGAGGGTAAGCTCCCTATCAGCAATAGCTTCTCCAATCGAAAGAAGATCATTTTTTATCTCTGTAATCCTCATGAAGTAGGATTGAATATCTTCATTTCTTCATTTCTTTATATCCTTCAACTTGTTCTTAAGGAAAAGAATTTGATTTGCATTGCTAGATTTGAACATACCAACCAACCTATCATATATCTCCTTTGATGTGTTCAAATCAGAAATGTAAACGACTAAATGCTTATGAATAGAATCCCTGATGATCTTCTTGGCTTTGACTTCACCCTTCTTGTATTAGGTTTTAGCAGCAGTCGGTGCATTAGGAGGTTCTGAAATCTTTCCTTGCACATAATACATCACACCTTGTTCTTCTAATGTCAAATCAAGAGACACCTTCCATGCATGATAATCAGACGTATCATGAAGCTTATCATCAGACTTGAAGTAGGATGTGGAAGCCATTGAACCTTGACTTTGACTAGTGATTGCTCCTCTTGGTGATTGCTATTCTCACTCTTGCTTGGGCTTTGTCTTCACCTCAGCTCTAATACCATGTTAACTTTAGGATACAATGGAATGTTCTATGCTTAGAGCAATTTTACTTCAAATTCTTTATTAGCCCAATATCATATCGAGATTAGCAATCACATCAACATGATAGTAAAATGCAAGTAAAACATAAACAATAACAGTAGAAGACAAGCCAACACAAGAAGACACAAGATATGGCACCAGTCAGGGACAAACCCCAATGTGGGGAAATCCTTGATCAATTCTTCTTATAATTCTTCAAAAGTTCAACACAGAGAGAGTACAATTTACAATATTCACTTGCCCAATATGATCAATCAAAACAGCAGAAACAGAATGCCCTAACCAGAGAGTCAATGCTAGTCAACAAGTTGAAACAAACCTCCAAAACAGCTCAGTCAAGCTTGGTCAACTTGGCCTCCAATAGCAAGATAACGCAACCCAAAAAGTTTGAAATTAACCAATCAAACATGGTCAACTAAAGTCAACGCAACAGCCATAACTACAACAATCAACGCAAGGGTCAAATTGCCTCGATTTTTGTGCCCAAAACTACAGCCTGGCCCAGCAAAAGTCTCCTTCACAAAACCAAAGTTAACGCTGGTCAAAGTAAACCTCCTAAATTTCGGCCTCCTAAAATTTCGATCAAATTTGGTCAACGCAGTAGCTAGAAAATCAAACCTTCCTTCGTATGTGTGGAGATAGAGAGAAGCCCAGAAATTTGTACACAATCATGAGAGAGAGAGAGATGTACGAGAGTGATGCCAAAATGAGGAGGCACCTTGTATTTATATGCAACATTGAAGCTGTAGGAGGCTAATTTGATGGTTGGTCGACCTTGACAATTTGTCCATAATCAAAATAAATTCATAACTTCATTTGTACATGTCAGAATAGGATGGATCTTTAGATCAATCCTACCCCTCTCGGAAAGAGGAATCCAAGAAAAATAGCAGCTGCCTCATAAGAGTTGTCCAAAGTGATGGTTGGCCCTAGTTGCCAAATTTAATAGATCTTTCGCTAGTTATGAAGTGTTCCTTGGTCCAAAAATGATGTTAATCCATTAGGACATACTCTTTAAGGTGCTTAGTCAAAATTCAAATTATCTAAGGTAGATTTGGTCCATGGCTCAAAGCATTGCTTTATTTAATCATACCATACTTATTTGTTGCAATTTGTTGATCACGTGGCACAATGTGGGTGTTTACTAAGAATTCCCATGGTTTGACCCATTGTGCATAGTATAAGGGGCCATGAACTTGCAATATGATTCTCCTATAAAAGCCACTCACCTCAATGTTCAATGAAATCTATAGAAACATGAGTTGAATGTCTCCTCTATTTAAGTCACTCACTTGTTCTTTTGTTAACGGTCTTTTGTTCTCTCTTCCTCCTATACTAAAACCCTATCAAATCAATAGCTCTCTTGTGATCTACTTCTCATTTTAAACCTCCATACTCTAGGATTTATTTGGCTTGATTGTCTCCTTCAACCCTCCACCAACTTGGATGCTACTAAATTTGGTAACTTCTCTTCCATTTGGCATTGGAGTTCCTTCATTGCTTCAGTTGGATAGTTTGTGGTCTTTGGCTTCAATATATCTCACATCAAATCTCCCAACATCAACTCTCCCAAAATCAAACAAAAAGAAAATCGAGATGAACTTGAGGGAGTTCTCTATATTGCATTGGTAAAACAAGAAGTGAATGCCTCATAAATGATTATAAGCTAGTTGAGCCAATCCACTTTATGAATGTGGGATAGACCAAGAAATACACTAGAGTGAAATAAAGCATAAAAGCATAAAATAACTTTTTTCCTCCATTATAAAGCCTGGGGAAAACCCTTGAGTATGTCCCCTCATTTCTAGGATGGCACCTAGGGTAAAACGTAGACTCTTTACGGCACAGGGCAAGTCAACAAGAAGGCTCGAAGCCATTACAACAATATACCCAATATGAGCTCAACATGTCACTTGCGGGAAATATTGAACCAAGGTGGGAAGAATAGCATTCATCCCAACCACCTAAGATAAAATAACCTAAAGCCAAAATAACTTTATTAATGCCTATTTAAGGTACAATGACTATCATAAAGCTTATAGGTTTGTTGATGTTGACACCGATTAGTTGAGCTTTAGCAATGATGTTGTGGTTGATGAAAAGTTGGATCTTTCAAACATTTTTAGAGATGACCATTATTGTAGAGCAAATAGTTGTGGCTAAAAGCTTAGTTGTCAAGCTTCAAGTAGCTCCACTTGAAAATTGGGGAAGATTCTAAGATTGAGGAGTCTTCCAAGTCGGTAATGTTTTTAGACTTGGATGTGGATAGCCTGAATTTACTTTTGGATGACCCAAGTATAGGTAACCCAATTCACTATGACAATATTGACTTGGATGAGGAGGATCACAACAAGATGCCAAAATGGTGGCATAACACCATTGGAGATGTTTGGGTACGATAAATGATTGAGAGACGATGATTGAGAGCCAATAGCAAACAAAAACCAAAAACAATGAACTTGCTCTAGTGGACAATGTTGAAAGCCTTTCTGAACTACATGTGTTTGACGAGACAATAGGGAAAATGGAATGGGAGAAGGCCATGGCAATCGAACTTAAGAGTCTAATGAAAAATTAGTTTGGATCTCACAGTTCTTCCACTAGGGAAGAGACTTATTGGCTACAACATGGGTATATGAGGTGAAATAAAAAGCAGCTGACCCACTTGACAAGTACAAGGCACAATAGGTTGTAGAAGGGTTTACTTAGCCATAGAGCACTGCATATGAGGAGATATTTGTTCCTACAATGAGCACCATTCAATCAATTCTAGCCATGGCAGTTTCAATGGAAGCTTCATTAGATGGACATGAAGAATGCCTTCCTTAATGGAGATATGGAGAAAGAAGTCTACATGTGTTAACCTGAAGGTTTTCAAGTTCTAGGGAAGGAAGAAACTGCATTACTGAAAAATATAAACAAATGTTAAATAATATTCAAAACATGCACTAAACTCTAGTGGCATATTCCAGACTACGAAAGGAAGAAGAAAATTCTAATGAAAATAGCTGAATTAAATCAAATAGAACCCGGGAAAATCTAACCTATTCTAGTCAGACCATAACAACGTAGCATCCTCAATTTCAACATAACAAGCATGGGTCAACCAATACCTCAGATAATGAAGGTGTTATTAGAATAACAGAATTCCCACTTCAATCATGTTTGTACAAAATCAAAACGAAAAAGAAACAGGAATTAGAAACAAAAATGATTCAAAGTTCAAACACAAAAAATTGATACCATAGGAGAGGAAATGTTACATGTTCAAACTTCACAAGCCCCTAAATAAAGTATCAGCTATGATAAGTCCAAGATGACTTCTCCATGGAGCTCCATGTTTATTGATAACATCTCTTTGCTGAGTTAACTGCATTTGAAACTTTCCCATACTAAATCAACCCAACCCTAGCGCATTGGTAACTTTACTAGACAAAATTAGCTCAAGCCTAGCATTGGTAACTTTACTAGACTAAATCAATTCAAGCCTAGCATTGGTAACCTTCACAGCTGTTAACACAAAACCTAACAGGGCCAACCCAAATGCACAGTTAGGAACAAAACTAGCGCTTCTGAACACATCACATTATACATGCATGGAATAAGACCAGATTCAGGGGGGAAATCAGATTTACCATAAAAAATTTCTAATTTCTCTGTTCCTAAGCATGGTTAAATGTAAATTGGAAACTACAATACCTGCCAAAACCAAATTATGGTGTTATCAGATTCAGAGTAATCATGATACTCTGTGTGGACCTTCCAATCATCCACACAAATATCTCGATCATATCCATATAACATGAGGTCCATATCTTCAGGTTCTAATGCACGCAGGAACTGTTGATGTGTGGAATTGACAAGAAGATCCGAAAATCCCTGAGCAAAGCATTTAACTTGCTCTGTAATTGATGCCACATAGCGGCGCTGAATGAGAAGCTTCACATACTTATGTCTATTCTTGCTGCCTACAACCAGGTCCCTACCACCTGGGCAAAGCTCCACTACCTTCCGGGACCCCAGTTCTTCAACTTCAGTCACAAAGGTGAGCCCTAGAGCATCTGAGTCGAGAAAAGCTGCATCCATGTCCAAAATCTTCTTGCAACTAGAATACAAATCTGGGTCTGCATCCTGAACATCTTCCCAAGAGACAGGTTGTCCTGTCAATTGCATGAAGAATATGCGAGCAAAAACTATATCAACTTGGACCTTGTGCATTAGAGCCAAAGCTATCACTCGACCACAAAACTTGAAATAGGTAAGATGCCCAGGATTCACGCCAGATGCTGCAGCACAAGGAAATATTCTGAATTAAGCACCAACCAACTTCTAATAACTTAAAATATTGCTCACATTCAACAATACTACAGCAACTATAAGTTGTAAAACCAAGTCAATAAGCATTCCAATAAAGGGCTTCTAAAGCATAATTACTAAAATGGGCATTTTCTCCAGTAATTGCCGAAATACTTGTTAACTAAAAGATGGCCATTCATATTTAACCATTAGCATGCTTTTATGCACACATACAATATCTGACGATGATACATTTTCCGCAAAAACCAGGCGTGGGCTGTGGCACATCTGGCATTGCCACAAATATATGAATAAGTGTTCACTAGAAAACATATTTCGTTGTCATTTAATTTGAAGATTATTCGGCGAAAATCACATAGAGATACTTTTGTCGACGCGTTTCGAACCAACCAGTATGGTTCATCGTCAGGACAAGTTGAATGAGCAGATCTCGCTTTGCACATTAAATAGACAGGGCAGAATATCCAATGACCCAATTTTACTAGACAAGGTAACGGCTAAAATGACAACAGCTAGATTTAACCAGGAAACGGCTAATTTGACTTTGATAAGGGGTAAAAACTTTATTTATTTAAATAAGTTAATACGGTTATAAATATAAGTGGACCATTATAAATATATAATAGAATTAATATATTATTATAATTAAATTATTTTCAAAAATATTAAAATTATTAAATTATTTGTCATTTAATTGTCAAATGATAAGATACAAAGCGCCCTTTGCTGAATAGTAAGGCCTCAAAGGTCAACGTCATAGCAGTTTGTTGTCATCCAACATCAGAAGTATAGAAACAACTTACCAGGATTGGGAAAGAACCTTCGACGATCTTTTGGGCATGATAAAAAAAGTGCATTCTGAGGATTAAAAATTTCACGGCATATCAGAGAAAACCATTCCCGCAAGACACCTGGGCCAGTTGCCTCCTCATTTATAAACTCCACAGAAATCCCTCCCTGCAAAACTTCAGATTCTGCATAAGCCAGTAATTCAAATGATTCTGTCAGCAGCTGAGATCTCTGAATAATAACCTCCTGTCGTTCATCATGGTCATCCTGTGGTTCAGGCAGCATTGCCATAACAAGTCGCTTCTTAGACTCGAAATCAAGAAGAAAGCCATAGTCAAGTAGCCAAAAATGGTCATCATGCCACCGCAACTGTTTAATAAGAATGTTTAAAGCTGAGCGACGCAATTGCAGTTTCAATAACAATTCTTCCATTGCATCATCATATAACTTAGCAATGGCATGCAAGCCTTTGAGAACAACAAGGAATGGAGCCCAGCTGAAGGGATGATCGTCAACTGATGATGTCCCTGGAGCAACCACAACATCTTCAACAGCTTCAAGGCAACTGTCAATCTCAAGCAGTAGCTTCTTGAAAACTGTTCTAAGCCATTTGTGGGATCCAATCTCTTCCTTTAAAGAAACCGAACAGTTGGTAATAAGTGTCTGTTTCTCACATAAATCTTCTTGAAAACCTTTACTTTTGTCTTCTATATGAACTCCATTTATTTGTACATTGGATTCAACTTTGCAAGCTTCCATGGCTTTGCAGAGAGGTATCACAAAAGCTGTAAAATCCTGCCCCTCTTTGACATGCTGTATGTCTACTGCCCGATCCTTAAGAGCACATGCCCTTGTTGTCCATCTTAAATTTGATGACAATCTAATGGATAGCTCACTCACAAAGGGAGAAAATTCTTGAACAATGGTCGATGCCTTTGCATCATGAAAATATGGACTCCCATGGGCAAAACCAACTGTGTCTAGCAGAGAAGCTAAAGAGCTACGGCAAACTGTGTATAAGTTATGATTAGGAGCACTCTTAGCAAACAACTTACAAAACTCCAAAAGAATAGGAGCACAGTAGCAGTGAATATGATTTGGTAAATATTCCTCGTTAGCTGAGGTAAAGAGTTTAATAGCTTCTTCTGCACACTTGTGATTGCTTTCCACAGGTGAAAGCATTAACATAACCAAAGCTAGAGTCGCCCCTGCTCCTGCAAGCTGAAAGACCTGCATATGCTCTGAAGAAGGTATTGTCTTTGCAGCCATCTTCAAAAACTCTTTTACTTGGGAACAGACTTTATCTTGTAATGTTTTTTGTGTACCATTTGTCGCACAGAGCAACCGAATGGTAGCTACTAAATCACTGACAAGTTGCCATGAATGTGGAAGAGCAGTGCTTCGCATGCGACCAACCAACTGAAGTGTTGCATCGTTCGTAACATTGTAGACTGCCAAAGTCTGCTCCCGTTGCAGTTGCTTTCCACAGTATATGAGACGTTGTTCATAAGAAGGCAATCCTGTTCTCATTTGAATCTGCCTGTGAACGGACTCAACTGTGTCACCCAAATCAGCATGAAGGACGATTGTGGGCTCATTTAAAATCGTCCTAACAAAGAACTGCCGCCTTGACTCGGAGGGAGTATCATCTTTATTGATCTCCTCAACTGAAGCATCTCTGCTTGAGGATTCATTGAGGATAGACTGGTCCTGTGCATTGCAGCAACTTGGAATTTCAGCATATGAATCTGCACTTACGCACATATTAGAATCATCTGTGGATTCAGTTAAACATTTGCTCAAGGAATTGGCAAACCCCTCCTCCTTCTCTTTGTCCTTTTCAAGTGTATCAATATAGCAACCATTGTATCCAATTTCACTTGTGTCTACATATTGCACTTTGTGCTCTTCATCCTCAGACGGTTGGAGAACATTCCCATCAATAACCGACACCATCGACTCCGATTCCTCTAGCTTTTCAGTTGTCGAGGTAGAACTAGGGCAAACCGGAAAATCAGAAACACTGTCAACACTGGTCGGAGAAGACCAATCCATGAGAAATTCTCCCTGTTTCTCATCAATTATTGTGTCTTTAGTCTCCTCTTTGTTAATTATTGTGTCTTTAGTCTCCTCTTTGTTAGTTGAATAATGAGCTTTACGAACATCCGCTGTTGTCATTTTCTGTACTTCCCCGTCGGAATAATCAGTATTCATCCTCATAACCTCAGCTCCTGACTGAAGCTTGTCAGATGTCGTTGAATCTGCGTCGTGAGGCACCTGTAATGCAGCCTTATTGAAATTATCCTCCAAGCCATCATTCACATCACATGCACTACTCTCCACAATAATCTCGGGGTCAAATCCACAGTTAAACTGATCCACCGGACTAATTATCTGACTTCCGCTGGACCTCAAAACAACTGTCTCTTGGATGTTACCGTCTCTAAGTTCCCTCCTCGGTCTTACTACCGTTAAACCATTAGACTCTGCAACACTGCATTCAACCTCCTCAAATTTCCGCTTAGTCAATACACATCTCAGCTGGGCTGATGGCAGTCTCATGAAATCTCCCCACTCAGCCACTCTATCCTCTGCCTTACCATCTACTCCTATAGTAGTCCTTGCCAAGCGAGCTGCTGCAGATTCCAAAGAAGAAGAGATCTGCATAGATCGTTCCTCATTTGACGGAGGAACAGTTTCCATGCTTCTCTCAGATAAATACTAGAACCTGACTTAGTTTCGAATTTCAATTCCTAGCAACCAAAACAGAACCCATTAATTGAAATGCGAACATCCCAAAATTGCATATTAACATTAAAATTCTGAATTCCTCACTCAATTCAATTCACCTAACTTATTATATGATTGGATTCCTCTAAAACTAACACCCAAAATTCGCATTATATTCTTATTATGAAATTTTCAAATTCTATAATTGCGAACTCCCATGACTCATTTCCGGTAAGTTATCCTCTGTACCAGGTTCTGTAAAACTAATACTGATTATAAACCAGTTAAAATTAACAGTTTCTGAAGCCCCACACTTCAAACCCCAAATTCCACCTAAAACCCATCAAGTTTAATATCATGATAACAATAAATAAAAGGGAAAAAGTTGAAGCAACAGTTATTTCATGCAATTGGGACCAAACCCTCAGCGCGATGAATGGAATTGCCTCAACCCACTAAAATCTTTCCACCTTGTGTTCAATATCAGACCCTAAACTTGCAAGAATTGGCTTACCGCAAAACTAAACCCAATTAGACCGAAATCTGGCCAAAATTTAACGTACCTCTGAAGAAATTGAAGCAGGTCTGCCCCTCTTCCTCCCTCCCTATGCAGGAAATGAGTACCACTTTGCTCGGCCCAAGGGAGGGAGCAGAGGTGTCTCCAAGGGGTCTGAAGCCATCAGAAGCGATATACATATAAAAATACAAACCCCCCTGCGTACAGCACATAAAATTATTGAACGAGCACGCTAAAACGCCTTCCTACGCTACGACCCCTGCCCGTTGTTAAACCCAGCACATAAAACCATTTATAGTAGCGCCCCCAATTTCAAAGAATTACTGCTCACTATTCATCTTAACTCTGACACGTAGGACGGTTGGATTGCTTTGGCACGTAGGGCGGTTGGATTGCTTTGTGCGTTCGGACACATTTTACGTATTTCTTCCGGCTACGTACTTAATTACTCATTTATTACACATCGTCATGTAATTATAAATGGTTTTAAATATTATATTGAAGTGTTTATTCGGATTTATATTTATTAATTAAAAATATATATAGAAGTTAATATTTTTTGAGGAGCTAAAATTCTTATCATTTAGTTAAGGGTTAATCTTCATCAACTCTATTATGAAACAAAGTGATAAAAAAAGGTCACAAAAATTGTGGGAGGAAAAAGTATGTATTTTTGTTCTTCCAAAAAATGGAACAGAAAAGCATTTCATTTTAGAATGTGAGGCCTTCAAAGGCAACAGGGAAAGTTATGCAGATATGCTAGCAGCCAACTCTTGGGATAATCTATTTGCAAGGAGCTTGTCAGAAGATGGGAACGTTTATTGTGAAGCTTCACAAAAAAAAAGGGTCGAATACATCAAACAAATGAAGAAGCAATCTCTCCCATAGGTTATATTTAGTGTCGTGAACGTTAAAATAATTTCTTCTTCTTCTATATTTTCTATATATGTATTTTTTTTACAGGTGGGAAAACCTATCATAACTCAGTGGTCTAGCAGTGAGGACAACTATCTTTGGCTGCTAACTGCGAATGCAGGTTGACTCATCACCATTAATCAAGGAAAACCATGCCCTCTAGAAACTCATCACCATTAATCAAGGAAAACCATGCCCTCTGGAATAACCCACTGGTGGTCTGTAAGGGGGCAGGCTTTCACTCCTACCATATACCTCTAGGTCTTGGATCGTTAACATGTTTCCTTACGTCTGAGGAAGATGAGCTCTTAGCCAAGCAAAAACAGTTTTAGGGCATACTCAAGGGTCGATTTTCGATATACTCCAGCTTTGATTTTCCATATATGTGTTGTTGCGTGGATGCAATTTTAGTTTTGGTTATTTTTCTTTTTTTAAATGCTAAACAGCACGTGGTTTACCATTTTAATGGTCGCGGTCTAACCAAATTGTTTTTTTGCCCTAAAAAATCATGGAAATTTTGGGAATATCTTGATAAAATCTGGTAGGGATTTTTGTAAATCTAGGTTACCGTTGTCAAAGTTCAAGATTTTGGGTGTCCCAGAGGCTTTTAATGGTGTTGAATCCATTTCCACCATCTAAAACATGATTCAAACACTACTACTACTACTAAAAAAAAAAGGAAACAACTTTTTTTTCCCCGAATTCCGACTACTTGTAGCCATTCGGGCAATTATTTCGCCTCGGTAGACAACTTCATTTTAATGTTTGTTCCGGTTTTAGAAGATTACTAATTAATTTGCACTTTAGTTAATCTCAACTTTGTTGAAATTAATCTTAACTCTAATCCCTAAAACTATTTATTTTTTAGCTTCTAATTGCTCAGTTAAGGACTAATTCTCATAAACTTCGTTGTGAAATAGGGTGATGGAAAAGGCCAAAAGAAGTGTGGGAGGAAAGAGTGCATTTTTTGTTCTTTCGAAAAAGTGGAAACAGAAAAGCATTTCATTTTAGAATGTGAAACCTTCAAAGACAACAGGGAAATTTATGCAGATATGCTAGCATCTAGCTCTTGGGATAATCTATTTAGCAAGGGGTTTGTCGAGAAGATGGGAGCATTTATTGTGAAGCTTCACAAAAAAAGGGTCGAATACATCAAACAAATGAATAAGTAATCTGTCCCATAGGCTATATTTAGCATCGTGGATGTTAAAATAATTTCTTCTTCTTCTATATTTTCTATATATGTGTTTTTTTACAAGTGGGAAAACCTATCATAACTCAGTGGTCAAACTAGTAGTGAGGACAACTATCTGAATGCAAGTTGACTCATCATCATTAATCAAGAAAAACCACACCACCTGGAATAACCCATTGGTGGTCCGTAAGGGGGCAGGCTTTCACTCCTGCCATATACCTTTGGGTCTTGGGTTGTTAACCTGTTTCCTTACGTCTAAGGAAGACGAGCTCTTAGCCAAGCAGAAGCAATTTTAGGGCATACTCCAAGCCCGGTTTTCTATATACTCCAGGCCCAATTGTTTATATATGTGTTGATGCATGGATGCAATTTCAGTTTTGGTTGTTTTTCTTTTTCTAAACGCTTACAATAACAACACGTGGTTTACCATCTTAATGGTTGCAGTCTAACCAGACTGCTTTTTTGCCTGAAAATCATGGAAATTCAGGGAATGTCTTGATAAAATCGATAAGGATTTTTGTAAATCTAGGTTACTATTGTCAAACTTCAAGATTTTTGGTGCCCTAGAGATTTTTAATGGTGTTGAATCCATTTCCACCATCAAAAACATGATTCAAACACTACTACTAAAAAAAACAAACAAAACAAAACAAAAAATCAAAATTGAAATATTTTTTTGTCCAAATTGACTACTTTTGACCATTTGGGCAATTGTTCCGCCTCGAATCTTTTAATGTTGGTTTCGGTTTTAGAAAATTACCAATTAAATTTCACTTTGGTTAATCTCAACTTTGTCAACATTAATCTTAACTCTAATCCCTAAAACTATTTAATTTTTAACTTCTAATTTCGCTATTTATTAGCTAGAGTTACTATGTGAGTGTATGAATAAGCTAGAGTTATTATGTGATTGTATCATGTGATGGTATTTAAAAAAAAAAAATTAGCAAATGGAAAAGCGCAGATGGCCTAAGATTGTGTTTAATGACATATTTTGCAAAAAAAAAGGCCTGGATGTGGCAAAATAACAAATGATTTCCCACTCGTAAACATCAACAAAAAGCGTACCTAGGGGCCAATATTTATTGGAGAGCCCAAAATCTTATTGCTCAATTAAGGACTAATTCTCATAAAAGCCAAAAGAAGTGCGAGAGGAAAGAGTATGTGTTGTTTGCTCTTCAGGAAAAGTGGAAGCAGAAATGCATTTCAGTTTAGAATGCAAGGCCTTCAAAGACCACGGGGAAAGTTATGCAGATGTTATGGCAGTTGGATCTTAGGATAATCTATTCAGCAAGGGGTTTGTCGAGAAGTTGAGAGCGTTTATTGTGAGATTTCACAGGAAAAGGGTCGAATACATGAACCAGATGGAGAAACAATATATCCCATAGGACTATTTTTAGGCTCGTGAACGTTAAAATAATTTCATTGCGCCCAGAGGCATTCTACACCCTAGTATGGGGGTAGATCTCACATAAAAATGTAAACATGTAAACGTAAAGTACAGGCCAATATGGGGGTAGATCTCACATAAAAACATAAACATGTAAACCTAATGTAAACGTAAACGTAAACTTAAACAATCTAGTATGGGGGTAGATCTAATGTAAACTTAAACGTAAATGTAAACAATCCAGTATGGGGGTAAATCTCACATAAAAACGGAAACATGTAAACCTAATGCTTAACATTTAACATTTATAATCTAATATCGGCCCTATTTAAAAATCAAACTAATTATTAATATGTATAAACACAATATAATTTAAAATATAAAGAGGTTTAAGAACATTCAAGAAAGATATATGGTAAATAAATAAAAATATAAATAAACTAGAGGTATGGTGAATAAATAAATAAATAATATATATATATATATATATATATATATATACTCGAGAGGTATTGTAAATATATAAAATATAAAATAAACTAGAAGTATGGTAAATAAATAAAACCTCATTTTATATTTATTCTATCAACCTCTTTATATTTACGAGAACTCAAAAAAATATGATTATTTAGGTGAAGCCTATGAGTCAAAATACCATGGGACAAAATATTAATAATACCATGGGTCAAATATCATATTTATAAAAGAGGTGTGGTAAATAAATAAATATAAAAATGTATAAATATGTATGATAAATAAATAAAAATATATCAAATAGAATTATAAATCAACATTTAATTATATACCAAGCCTATGGGTCAATTACCATGGTAAATAAAAAAGATATGATAAATAAATATAAATATCAATAAACCACGGGTATGGTAAATAAATAAAATCTCTTTCTATATTTACTCCATAAACCTTTTTATACTTACTATCTTTTTTTGCTGAAGCAAGTAAGGATCCTTCTATATCATTGAGCCAAAAAATAGTGTACAATATAAACAACCGTCCACCCAACGATAAAGAAAACAGAAAAGGAAAAATAGCTTTAGCCTCCAAGGGCTACACCGTATAGCTAAACCTCTATTAAATCAAAACTAAGAAAAAATTAACAAGACTCCCGACTAACCCTCGGGAATCCCACAAACTTTCCCACGGCCTCCCTCCAGTAAACCCCAATCTAAAGTACTGACCCATCAAAACAAAAAGATCGACGGCAGAGGAGGAAGCGGAAAAGCAAAGGAGCCCAAAGTTTAACTGCCCTACCCCACCAGGTTGCTCTGTCCCGGACAACCGTTGATTCGCAGCAACTGAATCCAACGGCTGAGACAGATTTCACTTAGGACAAGAAGGGGGGAAAGATAATCTGCGATAAAGGGCGGTTTTCATAACCCTCACACTACCACGTGTCGTAGGGTGTATGGGATCGCTGCGAAAACGCCAAAACCATTACTACTCAGAGAGCAGTGCGATTAGTCTAAAACTGCCTGGAAGGTGGTTTTGCAAACAGGACCCCGAAAACTAAAACCATCAGTTGCCGAATGGATTGAATCCTCTTGCAAAAACAAAACTTCTTCGCCCCTAGTTGGGATGATGTACGGGTGAGAGTGTTCCGTCGAGCAAGGACGTGTTGGAAATATTTGAGATCTTCATCACATTTGCACCTTGAGTTTTTCTTTTTTTTTGGGCACAATTTGCCCACAACAAAGCCACATCTAGGGGACAATCAAATCGAGCTGGTCTCCATGGTTTTGACTCTGAACACATCCCTGTCTTCTTCCGCTTGTGTGTCGCATATAGCTCTCAATCTGCTTGGACTTAATTCTTGCCATTGCATCAACACCTTATTCTCTATGCAACTAACTCCCTGGTTGGCCAGAAGATCCCCCAGCTTATTTGCCTTTCTGTGAACATGGTGGAAACTAATAGTGCGCAAGCCTTGAAGATGGCTTTGAATTCTTTGGAAGACCCGAATGAGATTCCAATGCTTAGAGACTTTATCCGGTGCAGTTCCATTATGAACTTTTTGCACTGAGTTGATAATTATTTCTGAATCTGCCTCTATCATGACGTTTAGACAGTTGTTCTGCTTCAGTGAATCTAGGCATTGTTCCATTGCCATTAATTCAGCCATGTTATTGGTGGCTATGCCTAGGTGGCAGTGGAAAATGGAAACGATACCGCCCTCTGCATACACCTCCATACCCTGCAATTCCCGGGTTCACTTTTGAAGCCCCATCAATGTTGTATTTTAAATATCCCTCCGGAGGAGGATGCCAAAAATCCTTCTCCGTATCTGACGTAACGAGCTTTCTGTCAAGGCTAAGGAGGGTGAGCCCATTCATCCCTAGCTGCCTGAGAATATTTAAATCTGCTTCTGAGGGTGGGTTTTTAGGGAAGATGTGAACAGTAGTTCTCACAGTCTCCTTGAGCTGTTTCAGGATTATCTCCAGCAGGTGTTGAGGGGGCTTTTTTTCCTCCTTGAAAACTCTTTTGTTCCTCTCTTTCAACACATTCCATTTGATGAAGCTTGGTGTAAGAGCCCACACTGAGTTAAGAATTTCACTATCCGAAAAAAAAAATTCTCTAATTGATGAGGGTGCTAATGATGCTACTTCTGTGTCTATCAGATTGTTGAAAAATAGTAGCAAATAAATCCCAAAACCAGGCTGTGAAAATGCAGTTGTTGAGTAAATGTTCCAGGGTTTCTTCTTGTGCTTCACAGAGCGGGCATCTGAAAGGCCCTTGAACACCTCTCTTCCTAATGTTATCCCAAGTCAAGATTTTTTTGTGATACACAACCCACATGAAGAGTTTGATTTTCATCCACCCTTGATGCATCCAAAGATTTTGTCAGATTTTGTCCGGAACCCGGGGATCCAGCTCAAGAAGAATGTTTTTTGCTTCCTTAAGAATAAAGGTGCCCTCTTTGTTATTTCTCCATCTCAGTTGGCCTTGTCCCTCTACCACTAAGATCTTCCTTTTCTCTACTATTTTCCTGAGCTCCTCTGCTTTAGTTTTCAGGAGATTGTTATTTCTGCACTCTATGTTTCTCCAAATTCGCCACTTGTCCATAGGATGAGAAGGTATCCAGAAATCCTTAACCTTTATTAAACCTTGGGAATCTGACTCCTGTTTAAGATCCAGAAAGTCTTCTTTTACCAGAATTAATTCTCGTTGTCACTTGTCTTCCCAAAAAAGAGCAAGATTTCCTTCTCTAATTTCCCATAAGCTATTCTCTTGTACTAGTCTTCTATTCTCCCAGGCTTTGTTCCAAATATAAGAACCCTTTATATTTCCTGTTATTCTTATAAGATCAATGTTCTGCCAGGAACTAGCATATTTTTCTTTCGAGATATTTTCCCATTGAGTCTCTGGATGCTGGACCCAACGCCAACAAATTTTGGCCCCTAAAGCCTTACTGAGAATCTCCTAATCATCCAATCCAAGTCCTCCATGGTTCTTGGGCTTACATATTTTATCCCAAGACACTAAGGCCCATTTCCTCTTAGTCTCCTCCTAGGCCCATTTCCTCTTAGTCTCCTCCTTTCCCCATAGGAAGTTTCTTTGAATATTTCTAAATTGTTGAAGGACCCCTTTTGGAGCTAAGAGGGCTGACAACATGAAAATAGGGATTGCATGAAGCACTGCTTTTGTAAGAACTAACTTGCCAACAAGGTTTAAAGATCTAATGGTCCATTTACTGACTTTGTCCTGCAACTTGTTGATCAAAGGTTCCCATATACTTTTGAGCATAGGTTTTGCAGTTAGAGGGACTCCTAAATATTTTGAGGGAAGGAAATCCCTTTGAAAGCCAAGAATTCTGGAGATATTTTTCTGAATAGCAATATTGGTATTGAAGAAGAAGATTTTAGATTTGGAGAGATTAACTTCCATACCTAAAGCCGAGGCAAAAAGATTCAAAAAAAAATTCTAGTTTGAAGCTTCTTGGACTGTGGGGATTCCTTGTAGCATGGTATCATCTACAAATTGTTGGTGAGTCAGGGTCTGCCCATTGTCAATAAGCTGCAGACCTTTGGTCTTTCCTATTGATTTCACTTGCTTTATAGCTCTCCCCAGTCCTTCCATCATGATGATAAAAAGAAAAGGGGAGAGCGGGTCACCCTGTCTGAGGCCTCTTGAGGGACTGAAAATCTCTGAGGGAGAGCCATTGACCAATATAGAAAAACTGGAGGAGGTCACCAGTGCCATTACCCATCTGACCCAGCTGTGATCAAATCCAAAAGCAATCAGTATTTTCTTAAGGTAGACCCAATTTACCTTGTCATAAGCTTTGGCAATATCTAATTGCATGATCATACCCACCTGCTTCTTGCTAGTTAAAGAGTGCACCACTTCTTGCGCTTATATGATGTTATCCAGAATTTGTTTGCCTTCCACATAACCTGATTGCTCTCCTGAAACCAAGACCGGAAGCAATGGTTTGAGTCTATTAGCCACATCCTTGGATATAATCTTATTGATTACGTTGCATAGGGCTATGGGTCTGTATTTATTCGGTGTCTGAGCAATTTCCTGTTTGGGGATCAGGGCGATAAAGGAAGTATTAAGGGCCTTCATAATGGTTTTGTTAGTTCTGGAATCCTCCACAACCTTCAAAATGTCTCGCTTAACAGTATTCCAGCAAGCTTTGAAAAAGTCCACATTGAAACCGTCCGGGCCCAGAGCTTTGCCATTCTGCATGTCTTTGAGGACATCACTTAGCTCCCTTCCGTCACTGGTCTATTAAGGTTGAAGTTGTCCTCTCTGGATACCAGTTTCGTATATTAGTAGTTATTTCCTTAATGGATTTCTCTCTATCTGAATTGTTCTCCTGAGTTATACCTTGAAAGTGATGGACTAACACAGCTTCTATAGCTTTATGGGAGATCTGCAATTCTCCTAATTCATTCTTGATCGAAGAGATGTTGTTGTGAGCTCTATTGGCCATGGTGGTTCTATGGAAAAACTTAGTATTGCGCTCTCCTTCTTTCTTTTAGCCATTGAACTCTAGACTTTTGTCTCCAAAATATTTCCTCTTGCTTACATAGATTTTCCCATTCTTGATAATGTTTATACGCTTGCTTGCTGATGTCTTTATCAAAGCCTTCCTTGATTAGAGCTTGGTTGAGAACCAACATTTTAGTTTCAACTACTCTTTTTTCTTCAAAAATATTACCGAAATCCTTCTTGTTCCATTCCTTAAGCCGGAATTTGATCTGCTTTAGTCTTTTGTGAAGAAGATACATACTGGTCCCCAGAATCTGCAAGTCCTTTGTCCACCATTTCTCAATGTTGCTTATGAAGTCTGGGTGTGACAGCCAGATATTTTCAATTCTGAAAGGTTTATTTCTAGGAGTGCTTATACCCTTGATTTCCAATTGAATTGGCCAATGGTCTGAGCCTCCAAAGGGAAGAACTCACGTCGTTACCTCTTTACCATTCAGATAAGATTCTCATAGATGAAGAATCTGTCTAGCTTTGAGGCAACAAGGGCCTCTCCTCCCCTCCTGTTATTCCAAGTAAAGAGGCCAGTATTCCAATTAGTATCAACCATATTTATGTTATCAGAAAAGGTTTGGAAATCCAAGGAGTCTTTGCTTAGAGATCTTGTTCCTCCTTTTTTTCTCTGAAAGGGATTTAATCATGTTGAAATCCCCCCCCCCATGATCTAGGGTATGTCTGCATGTTTGTTCCTGAGTTCCACCAGGGTATCCAGAAACTTAAGTTTGTCATCTATTCTCTGAGGACCATAAACATTTGTGACTAGAAAGGTGTCCCTTTCTCGTACCGGTTGAATAACCACTGATAAGTAATTTCTGGAAGCCTCAGCTTCCAGTATGGCAATTTTGTGGGAATTCCATAGAGTAAGTATGCCCCCTGCTGTATTTTCTGCTTTTACTTCTAGGAACTCATAGCTGTTGAGCCATTTACTGTGGATTTGTCTTACTTTTTGAATGGAACATTTTGTTTCTTGGATGAACATTATCCAGTGTTTCTTGTTTCATTATGTTACTAAGCATTCTCTGCTTTCTCTTACTCCCTAGACCTCTAATATTCCAAGATGTCAACTTCATTATAAAAGATTTGTAAAGGAGTAACTGGCTAGTTCTTTCATCTTACCTGAATCAATCATCAGCTTTCCACACTCCATCAAGAGTTCATTATGCTTTTTCCTCCCTTTTTTCTTGCCTGGGTTTTGAGTAGCTAGTCTCGGCGTAGCTTTCATCGTTTTCACCCCTCGGTTGTCGTGCTTATCTATGTTGTTCCCTCTTTTTGACTTCCCAGCTTGCGTTTTCCATAGATACAACTATTGTATTCTGCTGAGATCTTCTTGAGGTAGCGAATCCACTCCCCCTGTTGTACCCTGCCTCAAGAATCCTTCTAGGTCTAGGTTTTTCTTATCAAGAATTTCTAGTAGTTCATGGTCCTCTGGGTTTGTATCATTCTGGGTCATTTCCTGATCCATTTCTTGTTCAGCATCACTCATAGTGGCTTCTTTTTGGTACTCTTTATTTTGTGTTTGTTCCAGGTTTCTATCCTTCTCCTTTTCTACTGAACTCCCTTCCATTGGCTGATCTTCTATAGTTATTTTTTCCTCTTCCTGAAGCACCTGAAAACTATTCGGTTTGTAGAAACTTTGAATAATATGACACTTATTCACAGAGATTATCCTAATTATACACTATTTGCGGAATGCATGCATAATACATAACCTCCTCTACGTTGATCATCAATTATGCGGAATTAAGAAACAATCGCATGTGCACATTGAAACATCAATCACACATATCAACACAGTATATCATGGGGAAAACATAAAGTTGAAAACCCCCAACTATCTGTATATTATATTGATTGAGAACATGTAACAATACATAGTATAATACTCCTCGCAAGTACTCAGTACTATCTCCACCTGCTACACACAAACTAGCTCAAATCTGAATCAATCACAGGTTCAAATCTCCTCCACTGCTTGCTGCCTCCACTGCGCAATCTGCATGAGAAAGAATGAGAATGGTAATCCAAAATCGTATCCCTTGTGTGCACTACGCAATCCTCATTGGCAATCTCAATCCATTGATTGTGCAAATCTCATGCACAACTATAGTCACAACTGACAGTTGTCTTGCCCTTTCACTCACCTCTAACACTTGTCTCCACTGAATTGTCCATGCACTGAGTTAACTGATGTATTCTTTAGTTGATTTATGAGTTAATAATTAGTGAATTAATTAATAATTAATTCACACCACTCATCACTAGTGTATTTGTTAGTTAGACTAAATACAACTAGTTCAACTAAGTCAAACTGAACACAACTCCATCAACTCCTCAATCAACTCCACCAAACTCAATCACTTGAGCTCTAACTGAAATCCTTCATGCAATAGCTCAACTAACCCATAAGAAAAGCGTATTTCCTTCTGGCAGTTGCATGTGCCACATCTGTAGCTCGAACTGAAGTACTGCAAGAGGATAAGATAATGTTTATAGTCCAAATAATATTAACAGCTAATAATATTCGACTGTTTTATATTTAGACTGGTAGTCTAAAAATAGACTCCGCCCATATGTCTAAAAATAGAGGTCCATCTATTTTTACCAACATGACCAATCATCCATAAATAGCATCCTGCAACTCATAGACCATGATCCATATGTCTAAAAATAGACATAGTCTAAAAATAGACTTTGCGCCAAAAATAGCCTGCGGGACCACTTAGGGAAGGCGACTTCTTTTCACTAAGCTCCATCATCTTGTTGCATTTTCAACACGGTTTGAATTGCTGACCTACGCTCTGCTGATTTTTCGGTCCTATTTTACTTCCTTTGCCTCGGTTAACCACTTTCTGGAAGCTATCTGATTCTTTCATTGTGTTGATTCCTCTTTTGTTTATTTCTTTGTTGAGCAGACAGTCTCTAAAAAGATGTCCATGTTCATGGCATTTGCGACATCTGAATGGGATGTGCTCATAGTCTACTGTTTGCACCCATTATTCATCAAAAACTTCCAAGATTATCTCCTCCGGTAAAGCTCCTGATAGATTAATGTCTACACATATTCTAGCAAAGGAAGTGTATTTTCCCTTTCTGGTGGCTTCAGAGGCTTTAACATAACGACCTAATTTATTGCCTATGGTTGCTAACGATTCATTTTGCCAATAGTCTAGAGGTAGAGAGTAGAGCCTTACCCAGACCGGCACTGAAGTAAAAGTTTCCTTCTCTGGGACAAAGTTCATCATCCAATGTTACATGTAGAGCCCCGCAGTAGCATAGAAGTAAGGCCCTCCTTCAAATATTCTGTCCTTGTCTTCAATATTCGTGAACACCGCCGTAAAGAAACCTTTTGACCCTAGATGGAGATCTATGCTCCCTTTTTCAGTGGGCCATAGTCCCATGAATTTGCAAATGATGGCATATGTCCCCATGTGCTCCCTGTGCGCCTGTAGCTCTAGATTATTTAAAATAACTCTGGGAGTTGTGTCTGTTTTAGGTTTGTAGGGTCCCTTGCTTTTCTTGTCTTTAATTTCCTATTTTTTGTCTTCTACCTCTAAGTCGTTTGTGCTATATTGACCCTTTTCTGTGGGTTCTTTGGTTCCCTCTTCCGTGCTTTTTTTTTCTACCTCCCCTGTTTCTCTGACATTTTCTAGAGGCTTCTTGCCTCTGCTGGCCACGGCCTCCTTGTAGGAGGGAGTGGAGCCCCCTCCTCTGCCACCACTCATGGAGCCCCTTGACTGTTCTTGTTTACTCTGGTTGTTGCTCGCTCTTCACTGTTCTACTCTTCGTCCTTCTCCAATGTATTATCATTCAATTAGTATGTAATCACATGTTCCAAATATCAATACATCATGTCCATTTCATAATCAACAATCAACTCACAATCACTAATCATAATCCTTTTTATACTTACTATCACTCAAAAAAGAATTTTTATTTAGGTGAAGCCTATGGGCCAAATACCATGGACCAAAATATTATTATTAATACCATGCAAAAATAAACATTATTAACCCTAATATTAATATTAAAAAATAAATATTATTAAATTTAATAACTTTGGATTAATACAATATTAAATTTGTTATATTATAATATATATTAATATATCATGCTATATATTAACTCTAGATATATATGGGAGGGAAGAACAAAGACATAGAGTGATAAAGGTGGAGAGATAGGGGGAGTGACAAGGGAGAAATGAAGATAAATTTAAGGATAGGGGAGAGGAGGAATGAAGAGAGAGGATGAGAGAGGAGGAATGAAAAGAGGGGAGGAGTGAGGAGGAGATGGGGAAGAGAGAGGATTAGAGGTGGGGGAGAGAGAGAGAGAGATATGGGGGAAGAGAAAGGGAGAGAGAGGAAGTACGAGAGAGAAAACTTGAGAGAGAGGAGGAGAGGAGGAGGGAAAGAAGAGGAGAGAGGGAGAGAAGAAGAAGTACATAGAGAGTGAGAAGTGGAGAGAGAGAGAGAGGGAGTGACAAGGGAGAGGTGGAGAGAGAGAGTGTAAGTTTGGGGGTGAGATAAAGAGACAAAGAAGGAGAGATGGAGAGAACGGGGGAGAGAATGAGAGAGGAGAAAGGGAAGGACAGAGTAACAAAGATGGAGGGTGAAAAGAGAGAGAGGCAGAGAGGGAGGGAAAGAGATAGAGTTGGAGGGGGAGAGAGGGAGTTAAGAAAAAAGAAATAGAGAGACAAAGGTGGACTGAGAGAGAGAGGGGGTGATAAGGAAGAGGGGGAGAGAGAGAGAGAGGACAACAAGAGGGAAGAGAGATAGAAGTGGGGGAGAGGGAGAGAAGGGGAAGAGAGAGAGAGAGAGAGGAGGAGGAGGAGGAGGAGGGAGGGATAGATAGATATATTGTAGAAAGAGAGTGTATGTTTTGGGGGTGATATAGAGAGACAAAAGGAGATAGAGATATAGATGGAAAGTGAAGAGAGAGACATGAGAGAGAGAGGGAGGGACATAGAGATTGATAGATATGGAGTGAGAGAGTGTGTGTCTTTGGGGGGTTGAGATAGAGAGACAAAGAAGGAGAGATGGAGGGAGATATAGATATAGATGGAGGGGGGAGAGAGGGAATAATATTTATTGCACTAAATGCATTGATTTCAGTTTAGATGGTGATTTCTAATCCTATTCCATTGTTTACACTAGATGCATTTATTTTAGTGTAGATGTTGATTTCTAATGATATTTGATTGCTTGCACTAGATGCATGGATTTCAATGCAGATGATTTCTAATCCTATTTGATTGTTTTCACTAAATGCATTGATTTTAGTGTAGATGGTGATTTCTAATCCTATTCGATTGCTTGCACTAGATGCATTGATTTCGAAGTAAATGTTTATTTTTAATAATATTTGATTGCTTGCACTAGATGCATTGATTTCAATGTAGATGATTTCTAATCATATTTTATTGCTTGTATTAAATGCATTGATTTCAGTGTAGATGGTGATTTCTAATCCTATTTGATTGCTTGCACTAGATGCATTGATTTCAGCGTAGATGTTAGTTTATAATCCTATTTGCTTACTTGCACTAGTTCGATTGATTTTAGTGTAGGTGTTGGTTTATAAACCTATTTGCTTACTTGCACTAGATGCATTTAGTTGAGTGTAGATGTTTATCTCTAATCATATTTGATTTCTTGCATTAGATGCATTGATTTCAGTGTAGATGTTGAATTTTTATTTGATATAATTGGATGTATGATGATGTATTAATTTTAAAGTGATTAGATTAATATTGTGCATTGGTTTCAGTGTTAGCATAAAAATTTATTGACGATGTACATTGATTTTTGTGTTATAGTAATTCAACCTATTAATATTGGAGAGAAAGAGAGACAATGTATGATGTTTAGTACAATATCTCGAGCTAAAGATTTAAATGGTTTACGATTTAACTCCTTTTCGTATAATCAATATGAAAAGACAACAAAAGTAACAAGGGTGACAGTAAGAATAGTAGAACAAAATAGTTTGAGATTAATCATAATGAAGACTATTTGTAATTTACGAGATTCTTATTATTCACATTTTCTATCATTCAACACTATTACATTGTCACTTTACATTCAAAATTTGTATTTCGTTATTTTTCATAATTAAAGTTATTCACAATATTTATCACTCAACAAAGTGAGGTAACTAAGAAAATTTAAAATTAAAATGATCATATTAATCTAAGACATATTTAGCATATTTAAAATGACTATATTATATTAGATGATTTTACATATTTTTTTATCAAATTAAAAATATGTTCGTTAGATTTCTTTAGCTGCACACAACTGAAACCAGCCTAGATCCATTTTAACTCTGGATCTATCAAGCGCCGAGAGGGATCAAATCTTCAAGGTGTAAACCTTTCCTCAAGTTTTGCACTCAAGAAAGAGATTTGCACCTCGAGAGATTTGATCCCTCTCAATGCTTGATAGATCCAGAGTTAAGATGGATCTAGACTGGTTTCATTTCACACACACTTATCTATTACACATATTTTCGAAATATGTGTTGACGTGCCATTTATCTTGAAATTTAGATGCAATTTTAGTTGGTTTTTATGTTTCTAAAAAAATATTAACAGTAACAAGTGGTTTATGGTTTTAATATTTGTTGTGGTCTCGAAAGATTGCCAATGACTATGTAGTTTGGCTAATCTCAACTTTGTGGAAATTAACATTAACGCATGGTTCACCATTTTAATATTTTCTCCGATCCTCGAAAGACTACCAATGAGCGTGCAATTTGCTTAATCTCAAGTATGTTGAAAAGCAATAACCAATTTTTGGTTGGGTAATAAAAAGTCAATTTTAGTGTTTGTTATGGACCCCGGTCCTTGAAAGACCACTAGTGAGTATACAGTTTGGTTTCTCAAGTATGTTGGAAAGCAATAACTCATTTCTAGACTGTGGGGTTAGTAATAGCTTGGGTAATAAAAGGTTGGTTTCAATGTTTTCTCCAGTTCTCAAAAGACTAATAGTGAGCATGCAATTTACAATTTGGTAAATCTCAAATATGTTGAAAGCAGTAACCCTTTTTGGAAGTGTGGAGTTAGTAGTTTTTAGACAATAAAAAGTCGATTTTAATGTTTTCTCTAGCCCCTTGAAGACTACCAATAGTATGCAATGTGGTTAATTTCAAGTATGTTAAGAAGCAATCACCCATTTTTGGAGTGTGGGGTTAGTAATAGTTTGGGTAATAAAAAGTGTATAAATATAAATGTAAATTTAATTTAAATTAAAATAATTTTGTTGGTTTAAATTAAATTTGTTTTGTTGGTTATATATATATATATAAGGAATAATTGAATGCAACTAGGTCGGGCTCTTAATTTAGGTGTCGATAATGGTTCTTATCACATATGTGAATGGGGATTTGAAATGATGAAGTTTACACAAAGAGTGCTTTAACATTACACCATGTTTACGTTGAAGCATTAAAATATCAACTATAATAATTTAATATTACACTCTAACTATTCCATTTATTTATTTAAGTGATTTAAAAAAAAAAATTGTAACCTCCCTCATTAAAAATTAATGTAAAAATATATAAGACCACGGTTGATGGCACACATATTCCAAGTTGAATGGTGGGCAAAACATCCTAGTGGGTGTTCATTCGGTTTATTATGGCTAAAGAATTTGGTAAAGGCAATGGCTAAGGCTTTGGAAAGGCATGAGGCATTATTTGGCACATTTATTTATGAAAACAATGGAAATTAGGAGAAAAGGAAGGTGAAAGGTCACAGGTTGCATGTGAGGAGGAAAATGAAGGAAAATAAAGGAAAATGAAGAAAATAGAGGCCTCATTAATAAAAAGGCTTTTGAGAATCAGTGGGTAAGCTTGGTCAATTCAGTTTTAGAAATCCCTCTCTATTCTCTCTTTCTCATACTCTTGGACACTTAGAGTTTCTTGGGGCACTCTTGGAGGAGTGTGGCATACTTGGAGTTTTTGAGCAGGAAGGCAAAGGAAGAGTGATCCAGGTGGATATTGGTGGCCACCTGCCAAGTCCACCTGGACCCCCACCATTGTCTTTCTCGGCATTTTCAGTTTCCTTAATTGTAGCACAACTTACTATTTTTAGCAGTTTTTCGGGCCCCGAACTTCCGGAGCTATTTTGAGGCCCTAAACGACGTTTTTTTGGGAATCCAGGGGCAACACGGGTCCATGTTCCATGGACCTGGTCCATGGAACATGGACCCGTGTTGCCGTTCCAACAATGATAGTGCTCGAATAGATCTTTCTAATGAGCTATTGTACGCGTCAAACGGAGATCATATGCTAAAGTTACGACCCCGGGAAGTTGATGTACCAACTTACCACCAAACGGGGCCCACAGTTTGGCGTTTCATCTCCTAGGGTTAGGTTTTGGAATGTTAAGGGTTTTTCATTGTTTCTCAACAATAAATAGGCCTTCGAGCCTCATTGTAAGTCATTTCAGAGGCATGTAGCCAACACATCTCTTCTCAGAGATAAGCTACCATCGCCCTAGCTAGTTTATTTCCATTTCTGATTGTAAGCATATTTCAGTATTTTCCATTAATGAAATGAAGTATTATTTCCGCTGCATATTGTGTATATGGTTATCTCTGTAATTTGTTGCGTTCCTGTTTAAATCCGGATCAGTGGTATCAGAGCGGTCTGCTTTTTCTCTGTTTTTTTTTGCATGTCCCCAACAAGGTCGGGATATAAGGAGTTAGGGCTTGAACTGGTTGAACCTTTGCAAGACCAGCCTCGCAAATCTCGACGGCCTCCATGGCGGACGAGAAGAAAGATGAGGGGGCAGGAGATCCCATCAAAATCTTGCTCGAAGAAGCTCTCGAGCGACAACAACGCGATGATGGACAGCTTTGCGCAGATTCTTCAGCGGCTACCTAGAGGTGACGCATCGGCTTCCAGTAGCGGCTCTGGAAACGCCACGCCCTTTAAGGTACAAGTTATTTTTGAAATCCCCATCTTCGAGGGTAAAATAGACGCAGATGCCGTAGATAAATGGTTAAATCTGCTAGATGGGTATTTTTCTGTTCATGAATTTTCGAGTCGGGAAAGATTGTTTTTGCTCTTCTCAAAGCAGCCCCCCACGTCAAGGACTGGTGGGAAACCTACTGCGAGCAGAAGGATGAAAGTACTGGCTCACTATTTTCAGCCGCACCCACCTGGGAATCGTTCCGGAATGCCATCAAGGAGCAGTACTACCCTGTCGGGAGCTATGAGGATGAATACATAAAGTGGACCACGCTGCGGCAGGGAAGGGACCAAGACGTGCCGGAGTTCACCAAACTTTTCCATAACCTTCGCACAAAGTTGGGTATCAAGGATACGGAGCAACATTTGATACTCAAATACCGTGGCTGCCTGCACAAGTACATCCAGGAAGAAATACAATTCCTAAACATCCCCTCGCTCGGCGCAGCATACCGCTATGCCATCAAGGTCGAACAGAAGTTGAAACAAAAGAAGCGAGATTTTGGATCTGTGAATCCAAAGCAGGGGAAAGGTGCCCCTAAACCACAAAAAAAAAGGACAAAGCCAAGGCGAGACGGCCCAAGACAACCAGCCAAAGCCGCAAGCAAAGAACAGCGCCGCGAAGCCGAGAAAGGACACTGGAAAATGGTGCGAGTTCCATAAGAGCTCCACTCACAACACAAGTGAGTGTCGGGCCAAGCAGTCACTGGTGGCTGAGCTGAAGGTTTCCGAATCAGATGCATGTTCCGACTCTGAGTCAGAACCTGATAAAGGGTATGAAAAAGGGAAGCAGATCATTGATGCGGACCCCAACACCACTGTTGCCACCGCAAAGATCCAGAAAAATGAACCCGAAGATCCAGAGGAGGAGGAGCGTCTCTTCCACTCCCAGATGTGGGTAAAGGGCTCCCCGATACAGTTCATTGTTGATAGCGAGAGTAAAAAGAACCTCATTTTGGCAGAGGTCGTGAAGCGGTTGGGCTTACCGACCACAGCACATCCACAACCATACACCATTGGGTGGCTTCACCAAGGACGAGATCTTCACGTGAGCCAGAAGTGTCGCCTTCCGTACAACATCAAGCCCTTCACGGATGAGGTATTGTGTGAC
>APFE031596805.1:58701-106025 GCA_000404065.3 Pinus taeda | reverse complement strand
CAATGCTTCCACATCCTCATCCTTGAAGAGTCTTCCCATTTGGTAAGGTCGCCATTTTTTAAGTGCATGTAGTATTGCAAACATTTCCTTCTCATAAATAGCTTTCTTGAGATGTAGCAGTAAAATTACCAAATCACCTACATCAAAACATTTTTCACTATGATGTTGATCTACCTATTGTTTCGTTTGATTTTTCACCAAGGTGGCATTATCCTTTAAAAGTTGGAGAACTTGTTGTTGATGCATGATGTGATCTTTCACCACTTGAACCTTTTTATTCTTGATATGTCCTTCTATCCTTCGAGTTTGAGGAGTGATAATTTCTTCCAATCCTTTACAAGATATGGTTGGATTCATTTCTTGATGCTCGATGTGATCTTTCACTTCTTGAACATTTTTCTTCTTGATATGTCCTTCTATCTCGATAGTTTGAGGAGTGGTAATTCCGACCAATGAATTACAAGATATGGTTGGATTCATTTCTTCTTTCTCGATGTGTTCTTTCACTTCTTGCACCTTTTTCTTCTTGATATGTCCTTCTATCTTGAGAGTTTGAGGAGGTGTAATTCTTGCCAATGCTTTACAAGATATGGTCTTATTCATTTCTTCTTTCTTTGGGGTTGGGTCCTGGCGTATATCCTCTTCTTTTGATGATTCTTGATCCTTTTCCTCCTCCTCTTCATATTCTATGTAAAATAATTTCTTCTCAGCACACGTATGACCTTTAGTGCATTTTCTATCACAATTGTAACAAAGTCCTTTTTCTCTTTTTTCTTCCAATTGTTGTGGTGTAACCCTTGTAGGTTGTGGAAGGCTAGGAGAAACAACACTTCCATCTTTATGCTTCATAATTTTTCTTTCCACTATGTCACAAAGCCCTTTTACTCTTTCAAATTGTTGTGGTATTGCACTAAAGAAGGTGTTGCTCTCTGTATCCTCATAATGTGCTATCATTTCCTCCGTGAGAATTGACCACGTAACAAGTCTTTTACGAGAACAAAGCCCTTTATACCATAAAAATTGATCCGGTTCTAAATATGAAGATGCAATAAATACCTTTTGTAACAGTGGTACATCATGTAGATCAAAATATTGCTCCATCTGAAGTATCCAATTTACCGGATACTTCCCATCAAACTTCCTCATCTTGTTTTTTCTTGATTTTAGGAGCTCAATCTTGAAACGACTGTAACTCTGTACTTTCAGATCTTCAAGTTCTAAAATTGTGACATGCAGTAGCCCTCTATGTCCTCTTTCCAATGCCACTAGTCTGACCCCAATTGGATTCTCCAATGAAGAGTTATGCCAAATCTCTCATAGTGACCTGATTATAGACCTTTCCAGAAGAGCGAACTTGTATGAAGTGCCACGTGTCACTAGTTGGCCCTTTGGCTCTGAAAAATATCTAGAAGAAGCTAAAATCCGTCCTCTTTCTACACCTTTTTGTGAAATTTCAATCTGATGCTCAGGGAGAATGTTATGACGATTTTCCCCAGGTCACCTGTTTGGAATGTAATTCAGGAGTCTACAACAATACCAACTTCCTCAGATCATATCTCCACAAATATAGTGCAAAAATTTTTGAAATTTGGACCTGCGATTTAGCGCGATGTCTTCTCAAATGGGTTGTTTTTTCAACTTCTGAAACATCTTAGAAAAAAAGTTATAGCGAAAATTCCACGATGACCTGTTTGGAGCAGCGAAACCCTAGAATCCAAAGCTCTGATACCAAATGTCATGAAACCAGCTCAAGAAAAGATAGAAAAGATAGATCAATGCCTTAGAATTCAGCCTCTTCGAGGGGGAAACCTCCTTTACATTACATAAATGAACAATTCTTGGATGATACAAATGAAAAGACCTCCTTTCTATATATAAGAGTTTAAGGGGTCATTATATAATCAGAGCCTACATAACAATAATAATGTAAGGGCACAATAATAACAATAGTGGGCTTCTATGGGGCACAATAGTAACAATATGGGCACTACATGGGTACATCAATATAATAAGAGGGTTGTACTAATAATAATAAGGGGTTACACTAGTAGTATAGGGGCCTAACAGGTTTTTTAGGAAATGCTGGTTACTATAGAAGATTCATTGAAATTTTTCCTAAGATAACTGCCCCTCTTTTTCAACTTCTAGCTAAGGATAGTGAATTTTCTTGGACTACAGATTGCCAATAGGATTTTGAAACATTGAAGGAGAAGTTTGTACATGCACCAGTTTTGAGAGGTCCTAATTGGTCCCTGCCCTTTCACATTTCCTCTGATGCTTCAGATTTGTTTATTGGCACAACTTTAGGACAAGAGGAAAATAAGCAATCCTATTTTATTTATTATGTTAGTAATAATTTATCTTCCGCTAAATTAAATTATACAGTTACAGAGAAATAGTTTTTAGCTGTAATTTTTGCAATTAATAAGTTCAGGCACTATATTACAGGATATGAAGTATTTGTACATACTGATCATTCCGCGATTAAATATTTGATGAACAAACCATTGACTAGTAGTAGAATGACTAGGTGGTTACTATTGTTGCAGGAATTTAATATTACTATTGTTGATAGACCAAGAAAATCTAATGTTGTAGCTGATTTTCTTTCTAGATTAGATAATCTTGGTGAAGAAACTCCTGTTAATGATCATTTTCCAGATGGACATCTTTTTACCATGTCAACAAATTCTTCGTGGTTTTCTGACATTGCTAATTACTTGGTTACTGGGAAAAAACCACCCCACTTGTTCGCTCGTGAAAAGTGGAATATTATTCAGAAAAGTGCTGCATACTCCTGGATTCAAGGAAATCTCTTTTACACTGGTCCAGACCTAATTATTCATAGGTGTGTAAGAGAGGAGGAAGTGTTTGACATATTAGAATCTACCCATGATGAACCTTGTGGAGGCCACTTCACTGATAAGTGAACTACAGATAAAATATTGCGTGCTGGTTTCTTTTGGCCTTCCTTGTTTAAGGATGCCAAACAGTATGTCAGGCAATGTGATAGCTGTTAACGAATGGGCTAGCCTAATAAAACCAATGAAACACCTTTATGCCTCCAAGTTATGATTGAGTTGTTTGAAAAATGGGCTATTGATTTTATAGGGCCAATAAATCCAACGTCATTAAGTAAAAACCATATTTTGGTTTGTACAGATTTTGTTACAAGATGTGTAGAAGCTAAAGTTGTTTCGTTCGCTACAGAAAAAGAAGTTGTTGATTTTCTTTTTACTGAAATCTTTACTAGATTTGGTGTGCCTAGAGAAATTTTTTTTGACAATGATCCGCAGTTTATTTCTAATCTGGTACAAGGTGTGATGGAGCAATACAAGATCCGGCATAGGAAATCCACGCCGTATCACCTGCAAGCAAATGGCCAGGTGGAATCCACAAACAAAGTGATCAAGTCCATTCTTACAAAGACAGTAAATATGCATCGGAAAGGCTAGGTTGAAAGATTATTAGAAGCTTTGTGGGCATACAGAACCACTTGGAGAAATAGCACGGGACATACACCATATGAGCTGGTATATGGCAAATAGGTTTTGTTACCAATTGAATTCCAAATCAAAACTTTCAGAACTGCAGTTCAGTTAGGACTAGATCTCTCTGAGGCACAACAACAACGTCTTCTCCAATTAAATGAGTTAGACGAATTTCGTAGGGATGTTGTTCAACAGAACATACTTATTTAGTAGCAATGCAAAAGGTGGCATGACAAGTCTATTCAGAAAAAGCAATTCCAACCAGGTGATTGGGTGCTCCATAATGATTCTAGATTTAAAATTTTTAAATGGAAATTCCATACACGTTGTATGGGATCTTATAATGTGATCCAAGTATTCGAGAATGGAGCAGTAGAAGTTAAAACTATTGATGGACAAAATTTAGTATTCTTGCTAAATGGACACAAATTAAAGAAGTATTTTCAACCACTTGCTAGGAAAGATTTTACACAGCAAGTCCAACAGCAATTCAGGATGGTAGTGGTGAATGGTATTACCAACCTTTTGAAAGCATGAATTCTTTTTCTTCTTTAAAAAAAAAATAATAATACAAAAAAAAAAGTAAAGAAAAAAACATTTGCTTGTAATTATAAAAATCAGTTCGCGGACATGATTGTAGAAGGATCAACCTGAAAACCAGCTTGTTGGCAGGAAGATCAAATATTTCTAATAAAAAAAAAATGTTGCTTGATCTTTAGATATGCTAGTGACCACCAAGTAAAATCAGGTTCAACAGAATCAACCTTTATACAATTGGGGTAATTAGCATGGATATTTTTATTCAAGTAATGCTTAATTTTCGATGCAGTTATTTTTTCTTGCACCAGTGTAAGCAGACCTTCCAGAAATTTTTTTGTCTTTCTTCATATTCCACTTTCGTAATATTCCCTCAGTTTTCTTCTTCAATCCCATAATGATTAACCTTCCCATATTCTTCTGAATTTACCTTGTCCGTTTCATAAAAACCCCATTTACCCTTGAAATTTTTCCCTATCCCACTTCTATTTATCCCCTCTTGTGGTACTATTCCTGGAAGCCCTATAACAGAATTCCTTCCCATTCTGAAATTTCCCTTTTTCCCACTTCTTTGTTCCCTCATGAATTCGTTGCAGGATCTCGTGCACAAAGAGCAAAAGGATATGCTGTGAAGCATAAAGAAAGGGTGAAGCAAATTTCTAGTATAAATTGAGGAAGCCATGTTGGAAGTCCAACCTATATTTTACTTAAATTCCCTATTGTTTTTTTTAGATATTATGCTTGCACTAGTGCAAGCATCTCATCCTATATAATAATGCAAGCAGAATGGTACCAACAGAATAGCATAGTTTAAGCAGTGCAAGCAGACTGGTGCAAGCATGCACCCTGTCAGAAACATAGTACAATTTGTTCTTCTCATAGCATACATCATAGGAAAGTGGTCATCATGAAAGTTTATAAGAAGTCCTTTTCACTTAGTCGATGAGTACTTGTGCTATCATATTAACTAGGAGAAAATTATTTAAAGTATAAGGTGTTTTTAAGTTAAGAATCATGATCATTTTGTAATGAATGCTAAGTTCTTTTGAATTATGAACGAGCGTGGAAGTGTTTAACCGTTGCTTGGATATAATTACCCCTTTCCGCCATAATCCTAGATGTCCTTCACTCGTAATGATTACCTCACCTAGCCGTTAAAACACCACTGCAAGTACCAATCCGGCATGATCTCAAAGATGCCGCGCATCCATGGCTATTTCAATGGAATGAATGGGTGATAAGATGGAAGGGATGGTTGATGGTTGGATCCCTATCTATAAGAACCAATTTTCCCGGTGTTGCATGTAACTTCTTGACTGTTCATAACCATTAAGCAGTGATGCCGCCTGTTCGAAGTGAACCTTCATCTCTCAGTAGGGTTGAAAAGACTGCTGAGTACCGCAATAGTCTTGCAGTATTGCGAGACTCAGGCATTCTTCAGTTCTTGCAAAAGTTTGATGGGCACAACAGTGAAGTGGCCTTACAGTTTGCTAGAAGTTTAAAAAATGGCCAAGTAAAAATTGGGCCTCTAAAATTTGAGGTTACAAAAGAGTTTATAGCAGTAGTGACAGGCTTGGAAATACTGGTGAGCAGTGGTTTAAAAATCAGAAACTAGAAAGGAAGCTATGGTAGCATTTCGTCATTGACAAGAAGATGAAGATAGATTGGAAGGAAGGAGTTCCGCACAGTGCCTTGCTGGGACAGTGGCAAGACCTCCTTTTCATCCTATAGAAATTCGTAACCTGTGAGGGAAGGTACTCCCGCACTTTTTTGTACCATTTTAGGATGTTGTAGCATTTCGAAGCCACCTGGCACATCTGGTGGAGGATGAATTTCCCCTATTTTTTGCTTAAGAGCTTGGAAAAAATAGCCAAGGGTGTGCGGGATAGACGGGTAGACCAAGCCGACAAGAAGTTATATCACCATGGCCTGATAAATATTTTAGTCTAGAAACAATTAGAAATTAAAGGCATGACTTGGGAGGTGCTGTTAAAACAACTACATAAAAAGACAACTGCTGGAAAGGAGACAGAGGACCCCGCCAGCAAAAGAAAGGGTCCGAATAAGAATGTAAAGGGGAGTCCTTCTTGTACCAATGCAAAAAGGAAATGACCTGAAAAACCAACAAAAGAAAGGGCCCCATCTCCAAATAAGAAGGCAACTAGTGCAGCTGTTGAAGGGACTCCTTCGACGCCACCAGTACAGGCATAGACCCCTGAAGACGAAAACCTATCAGTCCTTGCAGACGCAGTAAAATTTGTAGAGGCTGAAGATGACACTCTATTGGCCGATTTCGTTAAAAGGTCCCAGAAAAAGAATGAAGAATTTGGTGCAGGCAAAGAACCATATTCCCCACAGGACATTGAATCCCCTTCTGCACCAATGCAAGAAGAAGAACCAAAAGAAGAAGAAGAACCAAAAGAAAAAGAATTTCCTAATGTAACCATGAGGGATATTGAGGTCCCTGAGGAAGACACAGCCCCTGTCGAGACAAAAGAAGAGGATTTGGTAACTCCTGCTGTTTGGATAGTTGAACTAGAGCTTCAAGTGCAAAACTTAAGATAGCTCATAGCTAAAGCACAGGAGGATAAATAACAGAGTAAAGAAGAATTAACTGCAGATATGCAGAAAAAAGAAAGGAGAAGTTAGATTTTGTAAGTACCAAGTTGCGCAATGTTTCAAGCGACTTAAAAAGGTGACAAAGAAACTAAAGAGCATCAAAAATAAGAAGTTTGAAACATTGTAGGCTGATGTCAGTATGCCAAAGTAGGATTGAACTGGAATGGTCAAAGTTTTGAAGATTTTTTGAAAAGGTAAAGAGTTGTGTGAGGACACACAATAGCTTAGGGATGGGAGGATGTTAGCCCCCTAATTTTCTCTCTTTTTTCCATTTTCCTCTTCCTAAATCATAACCATTTACCTTTGTTTTACCTCTTTTATACACCCTCATCTTGCACCAGTCCAAGCACAGTGACATATTTCGCATAAACTTTATTTTTCATACTTTTAATTTAACTTAGAATTAATTAATCATTTATTACATGATTTCTTACTTTTAATCACTCCTTGTAACTTATCGATATCTCCAATGTTTATTTGGTAGTTAGAGTACTTACCGTGATCACTGATCCTAGTGCGGGATCAGATCTTGCACCATTGCCAGCACAACAAATCTTTACAGCAGATCCGAACCTCCTTGATCACTGCCTCGTTTTGAGCAACTTCAACCACGACAGCCAGATCGATCCAAAGGCAGCCAAGATCGAATCTGTGAAGAACGAAAGTTGGAGATTGGCTACAGCTAGTTTTGCTAACTGTTTAATTTTAAAGGCTGAAAAGCTAAATTCTGTGTTTGGTTATATAATCGGTTGAATCATCTATTTTGGCCTTTGGCCAAAGATCTATATAATGTAGAATGTAAATAGGACTAGGATAGTTTTTTATAGTAGAAGATAATAGAGACATAGCCAGAGAGGCGATAACAGGTTACTATATTTTGCTATTGCCCGAATCTAGACTGGACGATGTATTAATGTATGTACTTGCCTCAGTGAATTAATAAAAGGGAGCTCTGCCTCATGTTTCACAAATTGTATTTTTGTATTTGAGCTAATGAATTGATTAAGGTACTAAGTAGCATTTTTATTTAAATGGGAAATGCGTTGGTTGGCTAGGGCCCAACCAACCCAACACGTTTACCCCATTTCCCGTTTTCTTGTAATTTGTGTTTACATTGTTAAGTGTGATTTAATTTTAAGCACATGCATTCTTGTTTGAGTGAAAGTGGATCTGTTGTGTGAAGTAAATAAATTTCCTTTCTTGCACTTGGTTACAGATTAGTTTTCCTCCGCCTGGTCCAAGCAAGAGAAATAACCCTACACTAGTGCACGTTGGTGTGATATCTCCTTTTCTGCAATTCTATTTGATTGGTTTTCCTCGCCTGGCCCAAGCAGGAGAAATGAACCTACACCAGTGCACATTGGTGTGATGCAACAAGATTTCTTAGTCTACTTCCCGCAATCTTCTTTCTTTTATTAAATGCTTATGATAGGATAAATGTATATCGATTATTTCTTTATTCATGCACTCTGTTAAGATCAGAAACATTCACTTTTTATGTGTACAATTTGATTTAACAGTATAATAGCACTTGTAATAATTAAGCACTCATTTTAAGAATTAAATGCTAAGTGCAGGAACCTCTGATCCAGTGTAAGAACTAGTTTCTTGGCACGAGATCTGAGTGCTTTGAACCTGGAAAAGTTCAAGCCCTTGTAGGAAGCAAAAATCCTTTAGTAAAGACGCTATTTATACCTTCTGCATAAATCTATGTTCCTGCACTAGTGCAAGCAGACTGTGAAAGTACAGGACAGATTAGTGCAAGAAGGAAATATCTAAAGGAGCAGGTTTAAGGGCCCATCTGATGAGATTGCTAAGTGTCTCTGCTACAGAAAAAAACACACTCAATAGTTAAACAATAATTAGCTGGAGTGATTGCCCTTTATCTTTAATTCCCTCTTGCAAATGCAATCTTCCTTTTTCTAGTCTTAGATTATTTTGATGGTTCAAGTTGCCTTTTTCTCTTTTTAATTTGATTCTGCAATATTTGATTTAAAGAAATTAGGGATTTATATTAGGAAGATTCATACCATCTCTGGTTTTTCTCGTGCTCTGCCTCTAAGTTTACGGATCTCCCAGGTTGACAAATCAAGTGTTGAGGAGTTTGCTTAAGTGTAATTCTTGCACCCAACAATTGTCATCAATAGTGAGAGTACATGAACCTTTTGGGGCCCCTAATCTTGCTCATGCTTTGGACCAAATTCTACAATATATTGCATGTATTTGACATTGTGGGACCTGGTGGATAGGTTTAAGATTTCAGTTTCCCATTATTTGGCTACCTTCTAAGAAGTACACACCATCCTATGTGACAATAGAAGACTGGTGGAAGGACATCATTTGTATCGATGGTTTCAAACTTCCTGAGATATAAATGGTTGCAAGATACAACCATGCACAACTTCATGCTAACCACAGTCGCTCCAACCCAGACCTACGCAGAAAACAAGATGCATGAGGACATGCGAAAAAACTAGTTGGGGGGACTCAGATGTTGGTTAAAAAATTTGCCTACTTTTCACCTGCCTTTTTACCCCTTTTTCCTTCACCTATTTCATGTCCTTGCAATGTTAATTTGTATCTCAAACACGAAGGTGTAAATATTTGTCATGTCTTTGTGAATTATTAATCAATGAAGCATAGTTTTAGGGGAGCGTTGCTTATGCGACTTGCTATTCTATGTTTCTTTGCCAATTTGAAAGGATGATGATCAACATATTGCAATTCAATGTACAATTATCAATGAGCTAGAAGAGCTATCTTAAGATGTTGGCTGTAACGATGATTCCACCCAAGAGAGTCTGTTGGACCAATACATTTTTTATCTTCATATTATCTTTATGTCTCAATGATCATTGTGTATTTGGAGGTAGACAACTTTCGTAATCTCTGGAAATCGTTGATACTATCTTTGTAATGTTGGCATTATGATACAGGTGTTGTCCTTGATGGAAACTCACTCAGAGGTTTGATACAGGTGATGGCAACTTAATCAGAGGACAGATCTTAGTACAACAGGTCAAGAAAGAGATATATGCAGGTTCATTGTGACAAAGCCGCGTATATACGCGGGTTAGCGGAGCAAAAGGCGCGTACACGTACACACGCAAGTTCACAGAAGGAAAGGAGCGTACATGTCAAAAACCATGGTTTTGGTCTGTGGTTTTTGATCCATGGTATTTTGGTATTGGTCCATGGTATTTGGTTCGAAATGACGACCCCAGGTATTGGGCCCAAGGTATTGGTTCTACATGGTTTTGGACCATGGTATTGAGGGAAGCCTAACCTATATAAAGAGAAGATCATTAGGCAAAAGGGGAGAGCAAGGAATGGATGTCTGACGAAGTGGGAAGATCTAGTATTGCTGGTTATCAGTTTGTGATGCTTGGCTCAGGTTGGATATGACAACGAATGTATAAGTAATTATCTTTAGATATGTACGCGGGTTGTCTCTAGTGAAAGCACGTATACACACGGTTTTGATATAGTCAAGTAGCGTATGCATTATGAGATTTGGTGTTTCAGGTTGTTGTTGATTCTAGTGGTTGTTGCAGAGTTCTGGGCTCTGGTTTGTGTTCTGTGTTTTTGATGACAGGGTTTCAGTGATTCAGTATTGGGTGATTTAGAGATGCAAGTATAAGTTGATGATTGTATTGCAGCAGTGATTGTTTTGTACTTATGGATCTAGTCTGAAAATTAATGAAACGTGGTCCCTGAAAGAAAGAGAAGGTTGTAGCCTTTTGTAGGTCAGCACCTACGTACTAGTATATCAGCTAGTACAAGAGCCAAGGGGGTTGTAACTCCCTTCCCGAAGTAGCTGGAAAACGAGAGAGGGTTGTAGCCCTCTGCAGATTGAAGCCTGCGTGCTGGTAAAGGACTGAACCAGTGCATTGTAAAAGAAGTTTCTTATTAAAGGAAGAAAGAGACGAATTGCAGCAGGTGGTTTTCACCCACTTTGGGTTTCCACCTTATATCATGGTGTTCATATGTGCTCTTTATGTGTGATAATTTGTTCTGTTTACTGTTCATATGGTTAATAATGTTCTGATGCATTCACTGAAGATGAACTAACTAAATCATAAAGGTTACTGGATATACGCTAGTTGCTTTTAACACAGTCGCGTATATACGTGGATATCCTTAACTGAAGTAGTGTATATGAATTTGAGTATGAAAATGAAAAAGTATTGATTTGATAATACTGATTCACAACCCCCCCCCCCCCTCTCAGTATTATTTTCAACATGTAACCTTGAATGTATAAGTAAAGTTATGGGGTTGGAAAAGGAAGCCACCACTAAATAGAGATACAAGAGTTCTAAGCATGTAACCACAGACTTCCATACTTTTATTTTGAGAAGGGTTTTCTACAGAAATCACATTATAATTCACTTGTCGACGCATTTCGAACCAATAAGCATGGTTCATCGTGAGGACAAGTTGAAGAACTAGATCATGGTTGTCTGCTAAATGGAGAGAGCAGATCATCCAATGGCTATATTTGACTAGGAAACAACTATAATAGACTAGGAAGTGATTATATTTGACTGGACTGGACCAAGGGATAGGGATAGTGAGAAATCAGTTCGTTAATTTATAATTTAGTTATGTTATATTGATTACAATAATTGAATAAAAGTAATTTATTGTATTTAATTATATAGATAAAATAAAAAATTATAATATTAATAGTATATGAAATAATAAAAATTAATAAATGATTATTAAAAGTACGACTAATTTAGTTAAGTAATTAATATAATGATTTCTACTAATTAAAACACTAGGAAAATAGATTCAAGTAATTCAGAAAGAAAATAGTTGTTACTGGTTAGTTAATTCATAATTAACTTTATTTAATTATATTCAAAGGCATAAATATTAATGTTATAATAATAGTATCTAAAACAGTAAAAAATAATAAAAGTTTATTAACAGAGCAACTAATTTAGTTAATTAAATAATTGAAAAAAAACAATTTCTTCTAATTAGAACCACCAGGAAACTAGATTTAAGTCATTGAAGAATTATTGAGAAAGAAAATAGTCGTTACTAATTAGTTAGTTAATTCATAATTAATTCTATTGAATTAAATGTAACAGGATAAATTAGTGCCCATCTTTGAAATACCTTCATTCATGTTTTGGTGAAAAGATCTTTATTATGTTAAAGTAAACAGATTTTTATTACTTATTTTTAACACTTTCATCTATGATTAGGAATAACAGATTATTATATCTATATCTATCTAATCTATATATATCTATATATATATATAATATAATATATATATATATATATATATATATTATATTATATATTATAATATATAGAGTATATATATATATATTAAGAATTTTAGATTAAAATGAATAACTAAATTACAGAAAAAACCAAATAGAAGAAAGGGAAAAAAGGAAAACCAATCCAGATGATGAGGGGGAAAGGACCACATAAGGGGCCAGGGTGGTGGAGAAGAGAAAGGGAGGCTAGGAGGAGAGAGCAGGGATCTAACAACTACTGATTTTCCAACCATCATCTCTATTGAGATTGCTTGGCCTTTTTTCAATTTCTATGGCTTCCCTAAATTTTCGATGATGAAAGAGCGTAATCTTGGCAATAACACAGGTCTCCTCAATGCATATGTGATGCTTAGTATTTTATGTGTGTTCTACTAGGATGAAAGACTGGGTCCTCCCATGTTTTATGTTAGCTGAGTGCTCATGAATCCTATGGTTAATGGAGCAACCGGTCTCACCGACATAGGGGGCCTCACATGAACAAGGAATAACATATACACCTTTCTTGTCCTTAGGGTCAACAAGGTCTTTAACTGATTTGAGGGAGCTACAAATGGTGTTAAGGGGTCTAAATTTTGATGGAACACTATGCTTCTTAAGAATTTTTGCAATCTTATCAGTGGCCCCCTGGATGAAAGGGAGATGAGACTTGATCTTTAGGGTCTTTCTTGATCAAGGAATTCTTGTTGGCTTTAAGGAAGGCTCTCTGACTTTGGTGCATACTATAATCATTATTTAAAAAACGATGAGGATATGGCCCTTTTCTTTATCGAGGCTCTTTTTATCAGATATTCTCAGTGCACGAGTGGCTAGAATGTTGAGAACACACAAATTTTGAGCATGGAAATGATGGGAACTGGCATGAAGATATGCTTAGTATATGTTTTCTTTCTAAACACTTGGTGGGAGAATGATTAATGCAAATCCTGATCTTCTAAGTATTTATTAGTCTTTGATATTTTACCATAGCTTTGATAAGGGAATTGGGCCCACTCTCCTTACCAAGTGCATTGGATTAGTGGTGTGCATAGATTTATCTTCTGTTATGTTTTTTTCTTTATCGCTGTAACAATTTATTAAGTTGTGTTGTTGTGAATCTTATTTTGTTGTTACTTTTATTGCTTATTGTTACACGTTGTTATGTTGTTGATTGAATTCTCGATGCTGGGTAGGGAAACTATAGCTTGCATAGACCTTGCATGGTAGCCTTCAAATAACCACATGAGCCCCAAGTTAACAATTAATGTGGGAAAAGGTGAATTCTATAATTCATATATGAACACCAATAGAAGGTTTAAAATTAGACATAAAAGGGGACATGGAAAGTCTAAAGGAAGGTTTGACAAAATTGCTACAAGAAATGCTTCCCAATGGTGACAAGGTATTCCATGAAACTCATGATGAGAAAAAAAAGAATATGAATCATGATTTTAGAGGCTCTAAATTTGGGTGGAAGGCTAACCACATCCCAAAGATCTATATGAAGAAGTTTTTTGGAAATGATCTAGTAACATGGATACTACATATGGAGTAGTTATTTTATCTACATAATGTGAAACAAAAACAAAAGGTACGCATTGCATGTTTATATTTAGAACCCAATAATTTTATGTGGTATAGATTAATTTTTTCTTGTAAATCACTTGTCTCTAACAATTTTTATGGAGGAGAAACAACTATATACAAAACCCTCCAAATGTTTCTTTGGAGTACAAGAGGTGGAATATTTGGATCATAATGTATCTCATGAGGGTGTTAAAGTAGGCCCTAAAAAAATTAAAGCCATCAAGGAATGGAAAATCCCCACAATCTTAAGGAATCCTCGAGGAATTCTTAGGTTGACAGAGTATTATCACAAGTTTGTTAAGAACTATAGGAAAATATCAACACCTCTAACAACATCATTGAAGAAACATGCATTTTCTTAGACTTCATAAGAAACTAAGGCCTTTAGACATCTTAAAGAGGCAATGTGTTGATATCCTTTCTTAAATACACCAGACTTCACAAAAACCTTTATTGTGGAATGTGATGCCTAAGGCAATGGCATTGGTTTTATTTGAATGTAGGAAGGAAGCCCATTTCATTCAAAAGGTGTCCAATTAAGGGAAAGAATTTACAAAAAAATTATTTATAAGAAAGAAATGATAACATTACTACATGACATGAAGCAATGGTGCCCTTACATAATGGGAAGACACTTTAAGGTAAAAACATATCATTATAGTCTTAAATACTTCTGGGAACATATATTATATTAATAAGAGAAAAAAAAATGAGTCTCAAAGATGTTGGGTTATGACAATGAAATCATCCACAAAAAAGGGAAGAAAAATGGTGTTGTAGATGCACTCTTAAGAAATGATGTGGATGTGGAGGCATTACTCTATGTCATTTCTATTGTAAAACCTGATTAGATAACTTAAGGAAGGGATGAGTGGAAGAATGACAAAGAGGTGTGGACACTCATTCAAAATTTTCAACAATATCCCAATGCATATGATGAATTTATCTAGAAAAATTATTCATTGTGGTACAAAGATCAGTTATATATGTAAGAACTCCCAACTCAAACAAAAGGTTCCTTTGGAAATGCACACCTCTCCTATAGGAGGGTACTCAACATTTTTAAAAACTTACCACAAGGTCAGGAAGGATTTTTTGTGGGATGGCTTTAAATCTGGTATTCATAAATTTATGGCATAATGTTTGGTTTGCTAATAAAATAAGGTTGAGACAATTAAGAACCCAAGTCTTTTACAACCATTAGCCATTCCAAGTCTGATCCAAGTGTATATTGGTGGCGACACTCCTATTCCACTTGGACCCCCACCATTGTTTCTTTTAGTTTCATTAATTGTAGTACAATTTACTATTTTTGGTAGTTTTTCTGGTCCTAAAATTCCAGAGTTGTTTTGAGGCCCTCAACATCATCTTTTAGAAAATGAGAAAACTTAAATATTTTAGTAAGAGTTTGTAGTTCCAACAGTCACTTTGAAGGCACCGACCCCTTCAAGGTACAACTGAACTTTGATATCCCTATATTTGAAGGTCAAATAGAGGCAAATGTTGTAGATAAATGGTTGAATCTATTGGAAGGTTATTTTTTGGTCCATAGTTTCTATGATAGGGAGGAGATTATTTTTCCCTACTTAACACTGCTCCCCATGTCAAGCACTAGGGAGAAACGTAGTGTGAGAAAAGGGCCATGGAACCCTCTCTATTTACAATCATCCCCTCTTGGAACTATTTCATAGACGCTATATGTTGTCAATCATTGCTTCACAGGTCATCATTTGCTTCAAAAGCCAAAAGCAGTGAAGTTTGATGCCAATTTTTGAGCCAAAGAAGCTATCAGAGCTTAATCGGTCCCTATCCATTACATAGTGCTTAGAAAAATCTTTTCAGGGGTATATAGAAGTCCAAAAAAGGGTTCCTAGATCAAAAGTTAGACCTTATTGAAGAATTCCTTTGAAAAACTTAGAAAACAAGGTCAATGACTAAGTGTGGAGGTAAATCACAATCGATACCTAGAAGGCTTATTGCAATTGCAAATCAGGATTGCTGGTAGGTAAGGAACAATGATGGACTGAAAATTATTGATTTCTGATCGATGATATCGCATATTGTCAATCAGTGAGTCCGAGTACACCTTTTATCACATATCAGCATATCACAGTCCTGAATGCCAATATCACATCATGCATCCCATAGATCCAATAGTCCATCAGTTACGGAATGCTCCAAAACATGTGAGGGGGCTGATTTGTGATATATTGACACACAACCAGGGAAGGGATGGAAAATTTTTATAAAGGAAAGCATGACAAAACAGGGGAGGGAAACCCCCCTTTCTCTCTCATCCACGTGGCGTGATCCCACACTCCCGCCATTCAGCGTCCCGCAACATCAGCTGATCGGAAGGTTCTAGAACTAACAAAACTTGCAGGGAACAATGAGAAATTTTTGGGGAAAGGACGAAAAGGTTTTACATAGGAAAGGCAAACAAAACAAGAGAGGGTGGTCCCCACTTCTCTCTCCTCCACATGGCGGGTTCCCAGATCTCAACGAACCAGCACGATAGGAGTATCAGTGGGTTCCAAATCTAAAAGACTGTACAGGGGTCGATATTGCGGTTTAATGCAAAATCGCTATGGAGGATCAAAATTCGCTAACAAAGGAAATGCCTACAAAATAGGGTCGGGCAGGCCTTTTTCTCTCTCCTCTAGGGGACCACCTGGTGGTTCCAAACTTGATCCACCAAGTTGAAATGGCAGCTAACATCAGCAATGATGTGGCATGTACATTTGATGACGTGAGACAAGACACATGTCACCTAGTTTCAGTGTTTTCATGGGAGACATGGGGCCATTTTTGGGTGCCAATTGTCCCCACTCATAAGGTGACACATGGCAGTGATGACATCACCCCACAGAATGGAAATCACAGTGGTTAAGGGGAAAAATATTAAGACACTGGTACTAAGCGATTACAATATGTAGGACTTCCCTTCTAGATGTGATAAAGTATTATGGCAGGGTCTATAAGGACCTCGGTCCAGACTGTTGAACCACTCCAAAGAAAAAGGTAAGGGGACTTCTCCTCCAGCAGGCGATTGTGATATGTAGGACTCCTCCCTTGGATGCAATAAATGACTAGGGCAAGGTCTATAAGTACCTCGCATTCGAACTGTCAGCCTGCTCCAAAGAAAAGGGTAAGGGGTCTTCTCCTCCAGTAAACAATTGCAATATGCCAACATGGCCCCCTTGGATGTGATAAAATATTATGGCAGGGTCTATAGGGACCTCGTGTCTGAACTATTGGCCCACACCCAGGAAAAATCATAGATATGGGTAAAACAAAGTTGAAGTGTCAATATTCGGAATTTGCGATAATAAACAAAAAGGCCCCCCCATATAGCCATTGAGAGATTTAGTGCCAAAACACATGGGCCCTTGGTTCTAGCTTCCAATCAGATGCAAAAAACTATAGAGGGGGATGTAATAAAAGGAGCCTAAGAGAAAATCAAAAGTGCCCACCTTTGTGTCGGTTTTAAATGATTAAATGACTAGCAGTTGTGGTTCACTCATAGCGTTGTTGTAGAGATTAAATTGGTAGATGGGTTGGAAATGGTGATATTAAATAAGGCATGTCACAACAGCAGATCAATATGGGGAGGATTCAAGAAGTCTTAATGGCACGACATGGTGCTCTACTCTGTCATGCAAAAAATGATTAATTGAGATAGCTAGTCTAGCATGACAGCTTGGACTCGGGCTCAAACATTTTGTAAACTATAATTCTAGCTCCCCCTCCTCTTATAAAAAGGGGGAAGAAATGATATACAAAGGTTCCATAATTTATCACCTATGAGGGTTGAACTCTTTGATACCATATTTTGGCTCATAACTCTATAAGTGAATGATAGTTATCTTAGATTGTATTACTTTACATAGGCAGATCTTTAGACTATCACATAAATGGTGGTGATTCCTCCTTCTTAGCATTACAATATGTTTTTCCTTTTGTTAATTCTATTGTGTTTATATTCTTCTCTGCATGTGTGCTACAATAGCTACTAGAAATTATTTCATGCTTCCTTACAGATCCATGTGTATTGATTTACTAATGCATAATGCCTGTATGAAGGGCTAAAGTATATCTTTAAACTGCTATATAAGAATCATAGCACCTATCTTCTCTCTAGTCTGTTAATTTTTCTTTTCACTCAAATAAGTTTAGAATTTCCCATTGCTTGCAGCTCTATGTGTTCAATATAGAATTATGGATGTTTTGGGCTCTATATGATGATTTATGGTTTCTCCTAATCCTCTTTCATTTACTCAACAAAGCCTATTAAGTTGTAATCCCCTTTGAAGTAATAGACCTCCATTGTTCTATGTGATACTCATGGGAACTGTGTGTGGGAGGGATTACATAAAATCCATAACTCATACCTTTGAAGGAATGAACCAAGCCCCCTCATTATATTTCATTGCGTGAAAATTGGAGTGCTACAAACCCCTCACATTTAACCTTACAAGCACTACTTTATTTAAGATTTCCTAGAGACTGGTCTACAATCAACCCAGAGGTTGTCTCTAGGGAGCTTCCTTGTCTCCTGCTGCACTTATGCTGTAGGTGCAAGATTTAGTGACAACATATTTTTGGCATCATTGCTGGGGAACAGATTAGAATATCTTTCCCTGGGTATGACAAAGTTTTACAATTCCCCTATTAGGTGAGCTAGGGAAGTGTGGGTTGAAGGTCTATCACCTTGGTGACTCCACTGTCAAATTTTATGGTAAACATCTTGGAAATTCCACTATCCATATCTCTATTTTGATCATCTTGGCTTTTAAGTAGCCTCATACTTTCTCTGATGCTACAAGAACCCAAAACTCTCCCTACCTTTGAAGCTAAAATCAATCATATAGAGAGGTTTTCAAGATGGCCCTTCCTGCATTCCTGACCAACCAATTTGCCCCACTGGATTTATCTTCCATTTTTAATTATCCTAACCATGTTCCTTCATATCATGTGTGGAATACCTATTTTCTTAAATTCAGTGGGAACTCAGAGAGAAGACCTGACCAACACCTCAAAGACTGTCATGAATGCATGGAGCAACAATGTATTCTTCTTGAACATGTACAAATGAATTTGTTCAAATTGTCTTTAGAGGGGGATGCTAGAGTTTGGTATGGAATGATACCTCATGGCGGTATATCTTAAATAAGAAGTTGTCATATAGCATCCTATCAATATTTCAAAAGATTTTATCCATCAAATTCTTTATTTGAAGATTGTTTCACACTTCTTAATGATGAAGACATTCCTGAGGTTGAAGACCTTGCTGAAGATGTTTGCAGAGCTCCACTCCAAGAAAACATATACTTGCATCAGGAAGCATCACCCAATGAGTGAGAAAGTGAAGAAGGATATATCATTGAGCTGCCAACAAACCCTCAGGGGTCTGATTTGACCAAAATGGTTGTTTCTCCTTCCTGTGATGAATACGACTCGGCTGGAGAGTCAAGTGATGCAGAGCCACAACACTTCCAGTAAGGGCAAGTTAAGCAAGAAGAGGAGGCCAATCAACAGGTCAGCAAAGTGGCTCCAATTCACAATGCACACCCTTCACATGGAGAACAAGACCAAGACCCTCCTCCAATTTGTGATTCAAATTATTCAGAGGAGGAAGATATGGTCATGGAAGTTTAGAAGGAGTTGTTTGCCAGCAAGTGGAGGAAAATCTCCCAATAGCAAGCTTTTCTTGAAAAGGCCAAAGCAGAATAACTAGATAATCTTTATGGTTGTCATGACTAGAAAGACATCGGCTAGCAAACTGTGTGTGAAGAAGAGGTTGCTGCAAATGTTCCTTGTCTATTCCATGACCCTGTGGTTGTGTACACGAGGCTATTCTTAAGTCAACAACAGAGATTATTTCAATAACATGTATCAGGTTCCTTGTTTGAATATTTTTCATGTTGCATGCTTGTTTTAATTTTTCCTTTTCAACAGTATGAAGGCATGTGGTCCATTACTCTTATGCTAGCCTGGTTCTATTGGAGAGTTGAAAATACTTAGCTAAATTAAGTATCATACATAAGTAGGATTGTACATAAATAAGCTCACAAGTTGAGCATTTACCTTTCAGTTGTTAAATTTTTTATGTATGCATCTAGATTGAGGAGGAAAGTCCCATGGACATTTTGTTGATTACAAAGATTCATTTATTACTGCCTCCATGCCCAATTTTGAAGGAGGTTGGTTTGCAGGTTCTTAGCACCTTGCAAGCAAGGCATTATCCCCAATAGGAACCAATGTTGTCACTCACTTCTTCATAGGTTATCAGTTGCTTCAAAAGCCAAAATTAGTGAATTTTGATGCCAATTTTTCATCCAAATAAGCTATCAGAGCTTAATCGGTCCCTCTCCGTTGTGTAGTGCTAGGAAAAATATTTTTGGGGGTATATAGAAGTCCAAAAAAGGGTTATTGGATAAAAATTTATACTATATTGAAGAATTCCTTTGAAAAATCAGAAAACAAGGAAAATGGCTAAGTGTGGAGGTAAATCACAATCGGGACCCAAGAGGCTTATCACAATCGTAAATCGGGCTTACTAGTGAGTGAGGAACAACGATTGAATGAAAAGAATTGATTGCTAATCGTTGATATCGCATATCATTAGTCAGAGGGTCTAGGCACACTTTTTATCACATATCGGCATATCACAATCCTAAACACTGATTTCACATCCCACATCTCGCAGATCTAGCAGTCCATTAGTTACGACATGCTCCAAAACATGTGAGGGGGGAGATTTGCGATATATTGTCACACCATCAACGAAGGGTTGGAAAAAGTTTACAAAGTAAATCATGACAAAATAGGGGCAGGCGGCCCCCCTTTATCTCTCCTCCACATGGCGCAATCCCACACTCCTGTCATCCCGCATCCTGCAACATCAGCTTATCGGTGGGTTCCAGACCTAACATACCTTGTGGGGGCTGATTCTATGGTATAATGAGAACTTGCTGGGGGAAGGTTGAAAATATTTAACATAGGAAAGGTAGACAAAAGAGGAGTGGGTGGCCCCCCTTCTCTCTCCTCCACGTGGCAGGTTCCTGAATCCTGGCAACCCCGTAGTCCTGCATCTTAGTAGTCTCGCGACCCCACAGGATAGGATTATGAGTGATTTCCAAATCTAAAAGACCGTGTGGGGGAGGATATTGCGATTTAATCCAAAATCATTGAGGAGGACCAAAATTCACTAACAAAGAAAATGCCTGCAAAGCAGGGCCAGCCAGGCCTTTTTCTCTCTCCTCCATGGGACCACGTGGCAGTTCCAAACATGATTGTTATAGCTCCAAATCTCACCAGTATGGTTTGTGATGCTTTAGCCATGGCCTAGGGCAACCCCTCCTTCCAGACCTGGTCATATATCTAAAAAATAGTGTTTTATTCCCTGTACGCGACATTGCCCTGAGTTAAACGCGTGTATACGCGGGTTCATATATACCCAACCTACGTATATGTATTAAAACACTTAAAAAAATATAAAACTCCTTTTTTTCGGGCGGAGATCGCAGGTTTTACCTGTTGATCACCTGTTAGTGCCCGTGGCCTCAACTGTTCCCAACCAATTCCTAACTAAAAACTACTTTGGAATTGGTATAAAAAGACACCAAAGGGAAGGCCTAAGGGAGGAGAGAAGAGAGAGAAAGGTTATTATACTGAGATTTTCCCACTGATCAAGTCTGAAGACCCTTGTGCCTTCTGCACTTTCCCCATTTGTACAGGAAACCCTTGTTTCCTTGTGATTTGATGTTCATCCCTTAGTTATGACATCTTGGAGTGAGTATTGGAAGGAGATCTACTAGAGGCTTGAGGCAGAACGGATCCAGAAGGAGGCTGAGCTTTGAGCCTGCAGAGGTTGCTCAGGTGATATTTCTCTTTTTTGTACTATTCTATTTGTCTAATAAAGAAGCATGTCTTGTTTCCGATATGCTTCTTCTTTATGTTATTGATTTTCATGTTTGAATTTCATGTATGAATGGATTTCTAAAAGTTTATAACTAACTCCTTTCTTGTATAACATAAAGATGATTTTCGTATAAATCTTTGTCCATATACTGCTGCATTCTTTGGAATTGTTGGTTTTGCAGGGCAAAGGAGCGAAAGGGACGTGAAGAAGGGTTTGGAACCTTGAGGAACTATCCGAACATAGGACCTGAGGTACGTCCTTCTTACTTTAGAAATAGCTTTTTCTAGCATAATGGTTGTGTGTGTGCATGTTTCTTGGTTTAGACAACTTTCAGTCTGCTAGGGTTCAGCCCAAAAGCCCTAGGGGATAAAATCCCTCAACATGAACTAGAAGACCAGATGTATTGATTAATGTTGAGTGCATGTGCAGATTTGTAATCTAAGTAAAATTTTAAGTTTGCATAATTAGGTGTGGAAAAAGGGGAAGGTTAATAGTCAAAGTCGAAAAGCCAAAATTAGAACGAAGACATCTACCGTGGCAGAGAAATGGGATTTGGTTACCTATTTTTGAATTCAGTTATGATTCAAAGGGTCTACACTACAATTGTTGCCTTTTCATTGGTCATCAGAAATTTTTCAAGTAAAATAATGGAACGCTGTTATGTTTTTAGAGCAGATGGATGGCTTTTGTTCGATCTTCATAATTTCAGTTGCAACAACTCCCTATTTTCATCGATTTGTTTTCCCACCTCTGGGCTTATTTATTGTATTGAAAATCATTCGTAGAGGGTTGGAGTTTCTGGGAGTAATGTGGAGAAAAAACCCAGCACTTTCACTGTATAGTTTGCTAGAGACTTAATGAAATGATGCAGCTCTGATTCATGAGATTCAAGTGGTATGAGTTTAGCATATGTTTTTCTTACTCTTTCATGAGTATCTTGTTATGTTTACAGTTCATTCATAATCGTGCCCAGCTGAATGTTTTTAAGTAAGAAAGGTAGAATCCAGTTTATTGCTCTACCTGGGAAAAGCATTCATCTTCTGTGTGTCTTCTTCTGTCTGAAAAGGATTCATTATATATGCCCTTTTCAGCTTCTCAATAGTCTGTCCACTCCATAGTTATTTCAGTTTGATTGCTAAAACCTCCTACCTATCTTGCCTCATGAAATAATCTGTGTTTTTGATTTAATTTCTCAGCTCATGTTGTTCTTTGTCCTATACATCCCTGAAAACTCAGTCATTTGTTAAAATACCTCTTTCATATTTATTTACTAGCCTAAAATCAATATCATTTTAAGTCATCTCAGACCCTATTAAGTATTTTTGCTGAGTTGACCCAGAGAGAGACTTCTCCTGTCCTTGTAGGGCTAGCTACGAGGCTGAGCGTGGTATGATGTTAACTTGAATCCTACCTTCCTTTAGCCTAAGGGAGATTCAGGCACTAACATAGTGGCGACCATACTGGGGAGAAACTGGTTTGCTTGTTGATTTTAGTTGATTAGCTTGCCCCAACACCGGTAATTAAGTTTAGATCCGATGGTTGATGGTGGACAACGGTCAGACAGAAGAAGGCTGAAATCGTTCACCTGGTGACTTCATTCACTGACAAATCCAGAAATCAATCCTTCATGGTGACTCCACTGCAGGAAGATCAGTGGCATTAAGGTTTTCAAGATGGAACAGGTTGCAAGAGGATATGCTCCCATGAGTTGAGATCACATCCCAGGTTTTCCAAATAAGATTCCGAAGGTAGATTGGTCAAAGAATTTGCCTACATTTAAAGATGGTGATGGGAAGGATGCTGTTTTACATCTGATTATATTTCACATGCATATTCGCAAATTGAAGGTTGATTTTCCTGAAGATTGCTTGATGAAGATATTCTTGGCCACTCTGGAAGGTGAAGCCCAATCTTGGTATGAAAGTTTGCCGCCTGCTTGTATTTATTGTTTGAAATATTTTCATACCATGTTCTTTGAAAAATATAAAGATTCTTATCCATCATTACATTTAGTTCAGGACTGTTGCAAACATGCTTATAGTTTCTTGAAAGCCTTGAGAAATATTATGAAGATGATAATTTCATGGATGATGAAATCATGTAAGCACTGTATGAAAATCCATTTCACCAGCATACAGAAAAGATGATGAGGAAAATTTGCAGCAGGATCAAGATCTTAGTACAGTGGAAAATGATGAAAGAGAAGGTGATATGTTCATAGAAGAAGACAACATGCATGAAAGTCAAGTTTCACTCTCGGAATGTGACAAAGTCAAGTCAGATATTTCAAATCTAGATTCAGATCGTGATGATGAAGATTACATTATTTTGAATCCCATGAAAGAGAACTTTGTTATTGAAATCATCTGGAATGAAGAAGACAAAGTTACAGATCTAAATGCTCTCATCCCACCGGAACTAGATCTTCATGAGGAGGTAATCCAGTTAGTTCATGAAAAACCAGATGAGATTTTTGTTCAAGTAAGTGAAAAAGTTTCTCTTGATGAATTTATGGTAGATGATAGAAATGATAGTGGTGGGTTTCAACAATCATCTGAAATTTCTTTTCTCCTGATTGAATAATGTAATGAGAATCTGGCTGTCATATCATATGAAGATGACCTGCAATATATTCAGACTACAGAAAATCAGACCATTCAGGATTCCCTTTCAGATTCTTCTTCATATGTTTCATGTGTTGAAATGTTTTTCCAAGAGGAGATCTACTCATCTATTTGTTCAGAGTTTTTTGAGGACCAGGAAGATACTGAAGTACATTTCGAAGGAAGATCAGAAGCAGGAGAGAAAAACACCTTGTTCTTTTAGCAAGAGGTAAATCTTCATGTTTTTTAGGATCCACTGGAAAATATGTTGCAGTCAGCAGTGAAGGTGATTATTGTAGTATTCAGTGATGAAGGAGATCATGGTCGATTATGTTTTTGGATGCCCAGTTACAAGTATCTATTGTCGACTAGGAGATCTGATCAACAGAATCAGTCAAGAAGGCATTTGCTTGATTGGTTACATTGGAAGGCCCACTATACATAATTGTACATATTTCATCCGTATGCAGGTGGTTGTCCTCATGATTTCAAATATTGATGGACTGCTGCCATTAAACAAGCTTTGTAAGTTCTTGTTTTAGTTAAGTCAGTCATGAGTCATTTCTTTTTATATTGAGTCAATTTTTTCAGTCATTTTAGTTTCAAAATTGAGTTAGTTTGAGTTAAAGTTTCAGTCAATAAATGAGTCAAAGTCTAGTGTTGTTTGTCGGAATAATGGACTCCATAGCCCAATGGAGGAAGGCACTGTCTGCTCTTCCAAAGATCTGCAGTTCTTGGCACCTCCAGGGAGCTACCATCCCAATTGGAGCCAATGTTAGAGTCAGTCTTGTCAGTCCTTCGTCAGAGATCAAAAATATTTTTGCATTTCATTTTTAGGTGTCTCGCTCGATTCACTCCATTGCATTCCACTAGGGGCATGCCATAATCTGACGGAAGGGTCTTGTCAGTCATTTCCCCTCATGCCTTATCCATTCTGGCTCGGGTCTATTTATCTAATCAATTTTAAGGTCATTTGTAGTCCTGTTTTGGCCTCTGGTCAACAAAGAATTGTTATAAGATTTTTAGGTCTTTTCAGGTCTAGGATTTAGTCAATTTAGTCCTCAAAGTGCCCAATAAAGTCAATAGGCCAGAGGGAGGTTCCGAAATAGTTTCCATTGCAAAATCCCATCATCAATAATGCTTGAGAATGATTCTTCTTCAAAACAGAGTTTTGAAGAAGCAATCATCAAATTTGTTTTCTTTTAAATATGTGACTTTTTAGAATTTTTAGTCATGGGATGTTCAGGCGCTATCCTGATCCTTTGCCAAATTCAACATCAGTCATCCCTGCAAAAATCAAGAACAGTTTCATCATCAGCTCAAAAACCAATGGAAACAAATAATAGAGTTTGTAACTAAGGGCATTTTCAAACATTACAAAAATGAGTTTGGAAAATTTAAAATTGGAAATCTTCATGTAAAAATCATGTCCCCAAACGTGTAAAGCTCAGAAAAAGCAAAAAAAATTTGTTTGGGGTGAGTAAAGGTGAAATTGGAAGAAACTTGGCTAGCGTGGCGCATAGAGTAGGTGGCATGGCACACTGAGCAAGCACGACGCATTGGGCGCCTCCACACAGTGTATTTTTACATGGGCACGACACACCGGTGCGGTGCGGCGCGGCGCACTGGGCGTGCTGCGCGGCGCACTGAGCTGACAAGCAAAAATTTTGTCACTGGAATCTAAAAACTTCAAACCAACTTTGTTTGCCCCTCGCTAAGGCATTACATGAGTGCATCAGCACTTATGTGGGCACGCACTCACAATAAGGAAACTCCAGTTGAAAATGCACGTTGTTGTTAATGACAACGTGAACTAGGGACAGGTTATCTATCGACATTTTCTTTAGATTTGTTTGACCATTCTGAAGCTACTCAACCTGTACATGTTATGTCTAAACACACAATTGAAAGGTTTAAACTAACCGAAGCTCAGAGGAATATGATCCTAATCATGAGAGTATGGCAAGACGTGCTTTGAAAAATATGGCCATTGCTTACCTTGCCTCATTGAATGAGCTAGAAATGACAGAGCTTGTATTACATGAGTACAAATCAGCTACAAATATGACTGAACAATTTGTAGCTTTGGGTGCTATTGCCCAAAATGCCGGAGATGTACGAGATGAAGTTTTGTCTGATTTCTATCAAAAGTGGAAAGAAGATGCCTTGGTGATCAATAAGTGGCTTGCATTGCAAGCTGTCTCTGATATCCCGGGCAATGTTAAGAATGTACAAATCTTGTTGGAGCACCCTGCTTTTGACATTTGGAATCCTAACAAGGTTTATTCTGTCATTGGAGGGTTCTGCAGCAGTTTGGTTAACTTCCATACAAAAGATGGTTCTGGTTATGAATTCATTGGAGATATGGTATTGAAGATAGATAAAATTAATCCACAGGTTGCATCCTACAATATTTCAGCTTTCTCAAGGTGGAAGTGATTTGATGAGGGCAGACAAACTCTTGCAAAGGCTCAGCTAGAGCATATTCTATCATCCAATGGGTTGTCAGAAAATGTGTATGAGATTGCCTTAAAAAGTTTGGCTGCCTAGTTGTGTAGGATACGGTTCTCTCACTTTCAAGCTATGATACTTGAAGGGTTATCTCAAGACCTTAAGAATTGTATAATCTACATGTTGCGTGTTGAATGGTGAGACGCGGAGACTGTGGTTACAACGAGTTTTCAATGCTTGTTAATGAATGGTCATGGGTTAAATATCACACTTTACAACTGTTCTTGTGCATGTATCCTGTCTCTTTAGAGTACATTAACAAACAGTTGTTTATAGGAATCGATATAAAGATCACAATAGTAGTCAACAATGGAATTGGATGTAATTTATCACAAGTGAACTAGAAGACCAGTTGTATTGATTAATGTTGAGTGGATGTGCAGATTTGTAATCTAAGTAAAATTTCAAGTTTGCATAATCAGGTGCGGCAAAAGGGGAAGGTGAAAAGTCAAAGTCCAAAAGAAAAAATTAGAATGAAGACATCTATCATGGCAGAGAAATGGGATTCGGTTACCTATTGATGAATTCAGTTATGATTCAAAGGGTCTGCGCTACAATTGTCGCCTTTTCATTGGTCATCAGAAATTTTCAAGTAAAATAATGGAACACTGTTCTATTTTTAGAGTAGATGGATGACTTTTGTTCGATATTTATAATTTCAGTTGAAACAGCTCCCTATTTTCATCGATTTGTTTTCGCACCTCTGGGTTTATTTATTGTACTGAAAATCATTTGTAGAGGGTTGGAGTTTCTGGGAGTAGTTGTGGAGAAAAAACCCAGCACTTTCACTGTACAGTTTGCCAAGGAGTTAATGAAATGATGCAGCTCTGATTCATGAGATTCAAGTGGTATGAGTTTAGCATATGTTTTTCTTACTGTTTCATGAGTATCTTTTTATGTTTACAATTCATTCATAATCGTGCCCAACTGAATGTTTTTAAGTAAGAAAGGTAGAATCCATTTTATTGCTTTGACTGGGAAAAGCATTCATCTTCTGTGTGTCTTCTTCTGTCTGAAAAGGATTCATTATATATGTCGTTTTTAGCTTCTCAACAGTTTGTCCACTCCATAATTATTTCAGTTTGATTGCTAAACCTCCTGCCTATCTTGCCTCATGAAATAATCTATGTTTTTTATTTAATTTCACAGCTCATGTTGTTCTTTGTCCTATACATCCCTGGAAACTCAGTCATTTGTTAAAATACCTCTTTCATATTTATTTACTAGCCTAAAATCAGTATCATTTTAAGTCATCTCAGACCCTATTGAGTATTTTTTCTGAGTTGACCCAGAGAGATCCCTCTCCTGTCCTCGTAGGGCTAGCTACGAGGCTGAGCGTGGTATGATGTTATCTTGAATCCTGCCTTCCTTCAGCCTAAGGCAAATTCAGGCACTAACATGGACAATTGAGGGTCAGTCAAGAGTAGGAAGAGAAAACTAATGGAGCCTATGGTTGCAAGTCTCAGTTCGGATACAAGTTGGATAAAGGGGATATAGTAAGAGGTGGTAGATCACTAGATACGCCCGACAAGAGGATTGGTATGTATGAGCATCGTTCTATTTCCTCATCCATGAGACATTGTCACCATCCTCAACGTCATCATACTTATAGTAGGATTGAGTACTTACCTGAGAAGTTCAAGAAAGTCAAGCCTCCTAAATTTGATGGAGAGATGAAGAAGTTAGAAGATGCATAGGAATGGTTGCTTGGGATGAAGAAATTATTCATACTGCACAACTACTCAGACAACATTAAATTCAAAATAGCCACCTTCAGTCTTAAATTGAAAGCAAACATTTGGTTGGAAGATGTGAAAAAATTCAAGGGTATTTTAGAAGAAGAGTTGATTTGGGATGAGTTCGAGAGACTCTTCAAGAATAAGTACCCATCATAGAGTTACTATGATGACATAGCTAAGAAATTGTATGAGTTGTCGATGGGTTCTAGAAAAATGATGATTATACTAGCAAGTTCGTGGATCTGTTGAGGAATGTCCCTTACCTCAAGGATGAGAAGGCTAATATTTAGAGATTCATCAGTGGATTATCGGCATCATATAGAGACAGGATTGAGTTTAATGATACCATATCATTGGAGGAGGCCATTCGAAAGTTGAAGTATTGTTATGAGCAGTCAAAGAACCAAGCTCAACCTAAGCGGTATTTTAAGGGGAATGAGAAAGTTAAAGGGAATTGGCCACCAAAGTGGGGAAGACCTCAAGATGAAAGTGAGAAAGAAAATGTTGCTCCTTAAAAGAAGTCCAATGCAATTGAGAAGGGACATGGGTCACAACCTAGAGAGATGTAGAATAGAGGTGATGGTACATGACCATTTCAGAGTTGGATATGTGGAAAATATCATCACAAGAAGGATTGTCCATTGTACCAAGGTGTTAGGCCCCAAATCTATAGTGCTTAGGAGGTGCAGACAGTTGGGGATGTTGGTCATAGAATTCCTTGTATTTATGAAGTTATGGACAACAAGAAGGAATATCACCAGACATCCGTTATTGAAATGGAAGGTAAGATTTGTGGTCAAATCATTTATATTTTGATTGATCATGAACCTAATTATAGTTATGTTAATCCTAACTTGTTGATTAAGTGTGGCTTGAGAAAATAAGTGCATGCAAAGTCTTGGTTGGCGTGGTTGGCTACAAGTACTAAGAAGAGAGTTCATCACTAGGTAAGAGCTTTTGCAATTGAGTTGAATGGTATGTCTATAGTAGCACATCTAAATGTACTACCATTGGGATCATATAGTATGATTTTGGTATATGTCGGTTGTACATTCACATGAACAAAGTATATTGTTATGACAAGGCCATTGAGTTCCTAGATGATAATAGGGAAAAGAGAATATTCAAAGGAAAGAAGAATTCTACATCAGTTAGGATGGTCACATCTATGTAGGGTAGGCACATTTGCAGCAAAGGGTGTATAATTTTTGTAGTTCATATTTATAGTGACATAGGTAAGGATGTTTAGGATGCATAAATATTCAAGAGGTACCCTTTATTACAACAATTTCATGATGTTTTTCTAGTAGAGGTTCCAGAGTTTCCTCCCCACAGGGAAGTGTACTTTTCTACTGAGTTGGTACTAGGAGTAATACCAGGTTCAAAGGAACCTTATAGGATGATCACACTAGAGTTAGTAGAGTTGAAGTTGCAACTTAAGGAAATGACTAATAAGGGATATATTAGGCAAATTTTATCTCCTTGGGGTGCACCAATATTTTTTGTGAAGAAGAAGGGTTGTACTCTTTGGTTGTGAATTAATTACAGAAAACTGAATAAGGTGATGATCAAGAGCAAGTATGTGTTTTTGAGGATTGATGACTTGTTTGATTAGTTTAAGGGAGCAAAACCGTTTTCGAAGATTGATTTAATATCAGGATACCATATGGTATGCATCAAAGAAGAGGACATATACAAGATTTCCTTCAAGACTAGGTATGGGAATTATGAGTTTGTTGTGGTTCGTTTGGTTTAACTAATTACCCAACTATTTTTACGTGCTTGATGAATAATGTATTGTGTCCTTATCTAGACAAGTTTGTGATTATATTCATTAATGATATATTAATATATTCTAAGAATGAGGAAGAGCATGACAAACACTTAGAAATAATATTTTGAGATTGCTAAGAGAGCATCAGTTGTATGCCAAGATTATCAAGTACAATTTATTTTAGATAGAAGTACATTAATAGGGACATGTTTTCTCCAAGGAAGGCATAACAGTGGATCCATAAAGGATAAGGGCTATCATGGAGTGGGAAACTCCTAAGAATGTGGATGAGGTCATATCATTCATGGGGTTAGTAGGTTACTATAGGAGGTTCATCAAGAAATTTTCATGCATTGTATATCCTATTACATCATTTCAAAGAAAAGGTAAGAAATTTGAATGGATAGAGGAATGTGCAACCAATTTTGAGCAGTTGAAGTAGTTGTTGACAAATGATCTAGTTCTTAAGATTGCAAATACAGATAAAGAGTTCGTGGTGTGTGCATATGCTTCCAAAAGAGGACTTGGTGGAGTCTTGATGTAGGAGGGAAAGGTGGTGTGTTATGAGTCCATGAAACTAAATGTACATGATAAGAACTATGTGACTCATGATCATGAGTTGGCAATTATTATTCATGCCTTGAAGATGTGGAGGAAGTATCCTCTTAGATGAATGTTTGTATTGATGAGCGATTATAGTAGGGTGAGATATTTGTTTGACCAACCAAATCTCAATGCCATGCAAGCTATATGGTTGGCTATGATTAATGATTTTGACTTTGAGATCCAATACATTAAGGGTAAGGAGAACAATGTTGTAGATGCTCTCAGTAGGAGAGTACAGATGAACCACATTGTAGTTATGAGATAGTATGGGAAATATTTACAAGATCATATCTTAGAGGAAATACTATAGGATGACAGGTACAGGGAGCTTATGCATAGGTTATAGCAGGGTACAGGTGATCATAATGTTGACTATCATCTCATGACAAATGGTTTGATGAGATTCAAAGACGTGATCTATGTGTCAAGTGACAGTGAAATAAAGAATATTTTCATGAGGTAGTTTCATGTCAAGCCATATTTAGGTCACCCAGGATATCAGAAGACATTGACAATAATGAAGAAATTTTATAATTGGACAAACCTGATGAGATTCAGAGACATGATCTATGTGTCAAGTGATAATGAGCTAAATAATCTTATCTTGAGGTAGTTTCATGTCAAGCCATATTTAGGTCACCCATGATATCATAAGACATTAATAGTAGTGAAGAAGTTTTACTATTTTGTCATGTTTTCCATGGTGGTTTTTCTTTTGTGTAGGTTGTTCATTGTAAATATTGCAACGAGTTGGGTTATAAAGCTCCATAGGTAGTATGATTTTGGTTTTCAGTGGTTTTCTTGGTTGTAGGTGTCATAAAACACTAAGGCTAGTGTTCCCCTAAGGGGGAGGGGTCTGTAATACCCAAGGTTAAAATCTATTGTAATAAAGTTAATAAAGGAAAAATAAGACCAAGGTCATGGGACATGTATTCCAAGTTGAATGTTAGGAAAAACATCCTAGTGGTAATCACTTGTTGTGTATTATGGCTTAGGGAAAATTGGCAAAGGAAATGGAAAAGGATTTGAAAAGGAAAAAAGATATTATTGGTATTTTGTTTATGAAAATAAAGGAAAATATGAGAAAAGGGAGGTGAAAGGTCACAAGTTGCATGTGAGAATAAAATTGAAGGAAAATGAAGAAATTAGAAGCATAAATAATAAAAATACACCAGAGCATCAATTTGGGGCCTTTCATTAGTTTTTTTTTGGAATTAATCTTAGAGAGGAGAAGAGAACTAAGAGGAAAAGGAAAGAAAGCAAGAAAAGGTAGGAAAAGGAAAGCAAAGATCAAGCAAGGAAAGGTTGGAGCAAGCAACTTCAGTAGGAATACTTGTAAGTACCAGGTTGCATGTATGATTTCCTAGATGGTTTTGGCATGCATGGTATGTGCATGTGTGTATCTGGTTCATTTGTTGTCAATGGTATGGCTTTTGCTGAGTTTCAATAATGGTTTTAGACTTGCCTTGCCATTTTTGGATAGCCATGGTGTGATGGGGTTCTTTCTTGGTTGCGCTTTGTAAAGGGTTTTGGATTTGAGCTATGTGGTCTCAGGAAAATCCCAAGGGTTGGGGGTGGAGATAGTTTTCTATGGGAAACCCTCAACGAGTCAACGAAGACAGGAAAATTCCTCAAGGGACCATGAAGGAATTATAAGGCATCCAAGCTCGGTTTGGTTTTTTGATCTCGGGACTGGTTTAGGTGAGATCGTGGTATGATGAGAGTGGAGGTGGTTTAACCTATGGATTCCCTTAGTTTTATATGGATTCATTTATCCCATGAGATCCCACATTCAATTTTGGAATATGGCACAGGGGTGGTTAGCTGAAAAAAATATTTGGTTCAGACCAATCTATGGTTGGTTGGTACATGGAAGTCCCTAACTTGGTTGGCTTTTGCATATAATAAGAGCTAAAATTATTTTGTCTTTGATGAGTAACTGTACTTGTATTATGTGGCTTTAATGTTATTCTATCATTGTTATCTACCTAGTTATATGACATATCTAAGTATGGATATTATCACATTTTAATTAATGAATGTATGGTTAATGAATGCATGACATAATTGGTGTTATGAAAGATATTATGAGAAGGCACTAGTCCTACTGGTTAAACCTTAGATAAGTTTCAGATACCTATGTTCAAATATGCATTCATGACTTGTAGATTGCATGTTTACCATGTGTTTAACATAACGCTTGTACTGGTTTGGAGGGTTCAATTCAAGTACTTTTTCAATTTCTTGGTTTAGAAGATTTGTTTCTATGTTATTCATCATTTTTGGACGTTTCATTGAGTTATGGGTAGAGGTAGTCCTAACCCTGAAAACATGTCTTATAATTCAGGGTCACTGGCATAGAACTGGCTGGAAAATTCCATCGTCGCTTGGAATTAGGCCTATGGGAGTGAATGGAGGCTCAAAATCACTTGAAGGCCTTGTTAATGGAGCGATTGAGAGCCTAGGTTAGGGAAAAAGAGAGTCAGATCAAGGGTTTGACACCTAGAGGGGTTGGGTAGCTCCTAAAGGTCTTATAACACCTATGGGAAGTTAGTAAGGTGTTAATTTGTTGACTCCATTTCCTTAAGGTCATATAGGAGGTTGAGTCTTATCATAGTGACCATTCGCTCATGTTTACCTTGGGAAAACTGGTGAAAGTGGGTAAATGTGGGAGGAGGCGGTCACAAAATCCCTCGAACAAAAGAAGTTCCTATCATAAGCTTAGGGAAACATGGGTTACACAAAGACATAGTAGGAATGACTTGTGTATGATGTACTCTAATGTTTTCATGCATGGTATACACTCATTCTCAAGTGTTTTCACTCTCCTTTTGTAGTTATTTGGATCATTTCCAACACTTCTAGAATTGTCTTCAAAACCATGGGAAACTTGTGGCCAACTCTCCACCCCTTCAATCTTTGGAAAATCCTCTAATGTTTTTTTTTCTCTATCTCCAATTCTTCCTGATGCCAAAACTCTATGGACTTGTTGTTACTCTAAATGATGACAAGCATTGCATATTCTTCTTTTAGGTCCCTATATTACTAGTGATTCCCCCATTACTATTGTCATTATAACCCTTATTTTTATTGTTGTGCCCATATTGTCCCCATATTGTTATTATTGTACCCCATAGAAGCCCACTATTGTTATTTTTGTGCCCTTATATTAGTATTGTTATGTCGATTTTGATTATATTGAGAACCCTTAGACTCTTATATATAGAAAGGAGGTTGTGTCATTTGTATCATCTAAGAATTGTTCATTTTTGTAATGTAAAGGAGGTTTCCACCTCGAAGTGGTTGATTTCTAAGTCGTTGGTCTATCTTTTCTATCTTTATGTGAGCTGGTTTCATAATATTTGGTATCATAGCTTTGGATTATAGGGTTTCACTGCTCCAAAACAGGTCATTGTGGCCTTTTCGCTATAACTTTATTTCTATGACATTTCATAAGCTTAAAAAAAAAACCCATTTGAGGAAAAATCCTGGTGATCCTTGGGTCTGAATTTCATATCTTGTATCACTATATTTGCGGAGATATGATACAAGAAAGTTTGGGTTTTTGCAGGCTCTCGAATGACATCCCAAACAAGTGACCTTGGGAAAATCGTCATAACCTTCTCTCTGAGTATCATATTCAAATTTCGTAAGAAGTTACAGAAAGAGGATGGACAATAGTTTCCTGTGCATCATTTTCAGGTCTGAAGGTTGAGCTATGACACGTGGCACTTCGTACGAATTCGCGCTACTAAAAAAGTGTATCATCAGGTCATCTTGGGAGATTAGGCATAATGATTTCTTGGAGAATCCAATTTAGATCAGACTTGTGGAGTTAAAAAGAGGACGTGGAGGGATACCATAGTATGTAATTTCAAACCCTGGAGATTTGAAATTTCAAAGATAGATCAGATACAATATCGAGCTCCTACAAAGTGAAAAAATGTGTATATATATATTTTTTAATTTTGCATAAGTTTGGTTTGAAATATTAATTTGAATGAATTTAAAAAGCATAGTGAAGAATAAAGAGAATGGAAACACCTAGCAAGAAACCTGAAAGCTATAGCATGACTCATGAATAAGAGGAAGAAATGCAACATGATATATCAAAAGTATGAGACCAAGTGCATTAAAATTCACTCTCACAAAAAGTAACATAATCGAAGATAAATGGTTTAAAGAAAGACATAGAAGCTAATATGGATGGTGTGGAAGCTAAGAAAGATGGTTTAAAAAGGGGTGTGGAAGCTAAGATGGATGGTTTAAAGAAAGGTGTAGAAGCTAAGATGGATGACATGTAAGCTAAGATGGATGGCGTGGAAGCTAAGATGAATGTTTTAAAGAAAGGCATGGAAGCTCAGAAGGAAGATTTGAAGACAAATTTGACAAAGTTTCTACAAGAAATGCTTACTAATAGTGAAAGGGTAGTAAAGGAAACTCATGATGAGAACAAAATCATGATTTCAGAGACTCTAACATTGGATCAAAGACCTACCATGTTCCAAAGATCGATATGAGGAAGTTTGATGGCAAGGATCTCGTAACATGGATACTATAGATGGACCAATATTTCAATCTCCATAATGTGAAAAACATACAAAAGGTACGCATTGCAACTTTATATTTGGAACCAAATTAGGTTGTATGGTATTGGTGAATTTTCTCTCAAACACAAATTGTCACTTGGGAAATTTTTACGGATGAAATAATAGGACATTATGAGGATACAGAAAGCAACACTTTTTTTAGCCAATTGATAAGTCTCAAACAAGATGTTTCAATGATGGAGCACATTGAGCACTTCCAAAAATTGAATATAAGGGTAAAATATATTCCAAAAGAGCATAGGATTGATTTGTTCATAGGGACTTTAAAGGAAAAAATTCAACATGAGGTTCATCTTTGAGAACTTGATTCATTGAAGAACGCATTCAAGTTGGCAAGAAAAATGGAAAGAAAAATCATGACAACAAGGAATCCTACCACTCACAATTATAAATATGGAAGTGTTATTTCCCCTAGCCTTCCACAGCCTACAAGGTTGACACCACAACAATCAGAAGAAAAAAGAGAAAAAGGGCTTTGTTACAATTGTGATATAAAATACACTAAAGGTCATAAGTCTGCTAAAAAGAAATTATTTTACATAGATTGTGAAGAGAAGGAAGAAAAGGAACAAGAAATATGAAAAGAAGAGGATATACACCATGAACAAACCCTAGAGAAAGAAAAAATGAATATGACCATATATTATAATGCATTGGTTGGAATTACCACTCCTCAAACTATGAATATAGAAGGACATATCAGGAAGCAAAAAGTATAGTGATGATTGATTAAGGCAGTACCCATAATTTTATTCATTGTAAGATAGCCAAGGAATTGAATTGCTTCCTATATCTAGCACCAGAGTGTCAAGTGATGTTTGCAAGTGGAGGAACCATAAGTTGCTCTAGAGAGTGCCATAATATCAAGTTATCCATGGGAGAATGTGTATTGAATAGACCAATGCTTTCCGTTCCAATGGTTGGTGCTGATGTTGTACTAGGAGTCCAATGGCTACAATCCTTGGGTACAATAGATTTTAATTTTCAAGATCTTTTCATGAAATTTTCTTCAAAAGGAAACACGTTTGAAGTAAGGGGTATCGTAGGGAAACCAGGAAATATAATCAACTCTAATGGAATTACAAAGCTTCTAAAGAAAGAACAACGAGGCATAATTGCACAATTATGTTCACTAGAGGTTCCCACATCGAAATCATCTATTTCTCTAGATCTCCAAAATTCTTGAACAACCCATTCCAAGGTTTTTGAGACTCCCAAAGGTCTCCCACCTATTTGTGATCATGATCATGCTATTCATTTGGTTCCAGGAAGTGTTCCTCCAAACATCAAGCCTTACAGATATCCTTATGCCCAAAAGAGTGAAATTGAACGTATGGTTGTAGAAATTCTAGAGGCTGATATAATTCAACCTAGTCAAAGTTCTTTCTTTGCTCCAGTAGTATTGGTTCACAAGAAGGATGGATCACAACGCATGTTTCTAGACTATAGGGAGCTCAACAAGCTCACTATTAAAGATAAATTTCCCATTCCTATCATTGATGAAATGTTTGATGAATTCCATGGATAATTTTACTTCACCAAGTTGGATCTTCATTCAGGATATCATCAAATTGAGATGAAGACTGAAGACATTCCGAAAAAAATCATTTAGAACTCATGAGGGTCATTATGAATTTTCGATCATGCCTTTCAGCCTTACCAATGCACCTTCTACATTTCAAGGTTTGATGAATTCCATTTTCAAACCCTTCCATAGAAAATTTGTCTTAGTATTTTTTGATGATATACTAATCTACAACAAGTATTTGAAGGATCCTGTTCAACATGTTGACAGGATGCTCAAACTATTGGAGGAGAAACGATTATATGCAAAAAGCTCCAAGTGTTTCTTTGGAGTACAAGATGTGGAATATCTGGGTCATATTGTATCTCATGAAGGTGTTAAGGTAGACCCTAGCAAAATTAAAACCATTAAGGAATGAAAAATCCCCACATCCATAAAGCATCTGTGACGATTTCTCGGGTTGACAGGGTATTATCGAAAGTTTGTTAAGAATTATGGGAGAATAACAACGCCTCTAACAACATTATTGGAGAAAGATTCATTTTCATGGATTCTAGAAGCAATTAAGGCCTTTTAACATCTTAAAGAGGCGATGTGCCAAGCACTAGTCTTAGCTACACTAAACTTCACAAAAACCTTTATTGTGGAATGTGATGCTTCAGGAAATGGAATTGGTGTTGTTTTAATGCAAGAAGAAAGACCCATTTCCTTCGAAAGACATCCAATCAAAGGAAAGTATTTACACAAAGCTATTTATGAGAAGGAAATGTTGGAAATACTACATGCACTTAATAAATGGCGACCCTACCTAATGGGAAGACAATTCAAGGTAAAAATGGATCATGATAGTATTAAATACTTTTTAGAACAAGGATTATATGGAGAAGAGAAACAAAAATGGGTCACAAAGATGTTGGGTTATGACTTTGAAATCATCTACAAAAAAGGGAAGCAAAATGTTTTGGTAGATGCACTCTCAAGAAAGGATGAGGATGTGGAGGCATTTCTTTGCACCATTTCTATTATCCAACCAGATTGGATAAATGAAGCAAGGGATGAAAGGAAGAATGACAAAGAAGTGTGGGAACTCATTCAAAAGTTACAAAAATATCCCAATAAATCTGATGCATTTAGCTAGAAAAATGATTTGGTATGGTAGAAAGATCAGTTATACCTATGTAAGAATTCCCAACTCAAACAAAAGATTCTTATGGAGTTGCACACCTCCCCTTAAGAGGGCACTCAGGATTTATAAAAACTTACCACAGGGTTAAGAAGGATTTTTTTTGGGATGGTCTTAAATTTGATATTCAAAAGTTTGTAGCGGAATGTTTGGTTTGCCAAAAAAATAAAGTTGAAGCAATTAAGACCCCGAGTCTATTACACCTTAATCCATTCCAAGCCAATGTTGGGAGGAGGTTTCAATGGATTTTGTCACAGGTTTACCCAAGTCTAAAGGAAAGAGTGTTATCATGGAAGTAGTTGACAGACTTACCAAGTATCCACACTTTTGTGCATTATCTCATCCATTTATAGTGAGTACAATTTCTACCTCATTTATGGAAACAATTAAAAAGCTACATGGAAACCCAAAGATTATTGTAAGAGACAGAGATCCCATTTTCACTGGAAATTTTTGGACATAATTATTTTCTGGCCTCGGTACTCTGTTAGCTCATAGTTCATCTTATCATCCTCAATCTGATGGGAAAACTGAGATAGTAAACAAATGTTTGGAAGGATATCTTCGTTTCTTTGTATCTGATAAAAAGACACAATGGGTCAAATGCTTTCCTCTAGCTGAATGGTGGTATAGCACTTCCTTCCATACTGCAACAAAAATGACCCCATTTATGGTACTTTATGGATATCATCCGACATCAATCACATTCATATTTAAGAGAAAATTATAAGTTTCAAACAATGGAAGATCACTTCGAGCATCAACAACAATTTCTCCAACTCTTAATGGATAACCTCACTTTGGTGAAAAATAGAGTTAAACAATAGGCAAATTAAGATCTCACCGAAAGAAGTTTTGATGTAGGTGATTGGGTATTTCTACAGCTACAACCATATAAAAAAATGTCCCTCAAGTAGGCTAAGAAGGATAATAAACTATCACCAAAATATTATGGTCCGTACAAGGTGTTGCAAAAGATAGGTACTATGGCATACAAATTGGAGCTTCTTGCAGCTTCTCGAGCGCACCCAGTTTTCCATGTTTCATGCTTAAAGAACGTTATAGGTGACAAGCTCCTAGTTTAAACAATATTTTCAGAACTTGATGAGGAAGGAAAAATCATATTGGAACTTGAAGCAGTCACATAAAAAAGAACTCAACAGCTACAAAATTGATCAATTTCAGAGCATCTCATCAAGTGGAAGAACTTACCTCCTGAAGATTCCACATGAGAGGATGAGAATTTTATACTGAAGTATCCAAAACTACTCAAGCGTTGAGGACAACACTTTTTTGAAGGAGAGGGACATGTTAGGTCCCTATAATATTAGTGATTCCCCCATTACTATTATCATTGTAGCCCTTATTGTTATTGTTGTGCCTCTATTGTCCCCATATTATTATTATTGTGCCCAACAGAAGCCCACTATTGTTAGTTTTGTGCCCTTATATTATTATTGTTATGTCATATTTGATTATATTGTGACCCCTTAGACTCCTATATGTACAAAGGAGGTTGTGTCATTTGTATCATCCAATAATTATTCATTTGTGTAATGTAAAGGAGGTTTCCCCCTTGAAGATGCTAATTTCTAATTCATTGATCTATATTTCTCTCTTTTTGTGAGTTGGTTTCATAACATCTTCTCTCGTATTTAGAGAAAAAACTATGTTTTTGCTTCTCAATTTTTTTTGATCCCCCAAGTGCTCATGTAATGTTGGGTAGCATAAACACCTCTTTGTCTTCCCACTTTCAAGATCTTACAAGCATGATGAAATGATTTCCTACCCCTTGAATTTTCTCCTCAAGGTGCTACATTTCCTTCAAGGAAAAAAAATTTGTTGCTTTTATAACATACAATCCATTAAAAGTAGGCATATGGTCTCTTTATCTAATCAACATGGATCATTATAAAAATAAAAATAAAATAAAACATTGATGTCTCTAAAAATCAATGATTGTTTAATTCATTAATAAGTTGTTAATGCAATTCACCTACAAAACCATAACTTTTATCAAGTCAAGTTTAAGGATCCTTTGTTAGTCCAAGCGAGTTAAATGATCCTACCCATGATGCATGGTTGTAATTCACATAACCAATGATCAACCTTCAACTTGTATACAATTGACAAAAATCAAACATTTGTTGGGATCAATGATCTTGATCAACAAATGGCAGAATCAACTATGTTTGCATTAGGTTTCAAGCCTAATTCCAAATATATTCCAAAACCATTATAATTCATCAATAAGAGGCTATTTCATAAGGAAATTCTATTTATTTAGCTGAAAATTGTTGCAACACATAAAATCCATAGGTTCACCAAAGAATAGAGCCTTACATCATGCCCAATCTATGAATTGACCAATGCCAATTCATATATTCCAAGGATTATCTTGATTTTGACTTTGAAACCTAATTTCTAGCCTTGGAAAAATCTACCTTGAAGACATTCTCAAACTGTTAAGAAATCATAAGCAATTTGCGACAATCATCTATATGGAAAGTGTTTACCCTATAGAAGTTGCAATGAACTATCAACTTACAATTTTAGCGTAGACCTATAACAACCCTTTAGGACAGCCCTAGGTCATCTCCAAGTCACCTTCCTTTCCTTTATTGTTAGACTAAAGTCAATTTCTTCCATCCTCCCACAATTCATTGACTTTTTTTGACCTCTAATCCTAAGCATAGGGTCGAACAATCCCCCTATCTTCTATCTATTCTAAAAGTGTGCTTCAAACACAACCATTTCTACAGGAGGTGACATAGAAAAATGGAAGCTCCCTTGTGAATGTTCCTCCTTCACTTACACAAATGAAGTGAATCCCTGACTCATTCTTCCCTCCTTCCTCTGTGATACTTGCTCATATAACAAAAGTAGTTGTATACGGTTATAGGTTTGATGACTGATTATCACTTTCTCTTGTGAACCTATATCCATCCTTAACCATTGCAAGAGACTTGACAAGGAGAAGCCTCCATCATCTAGCTTGGCCTCTAGAAGATCCATCCCTATCCTTGCCAGCTCTCTTACCCTCCTTGATTCCTTATTGAATCTAAAGTGAGAAGGCTTGTTTTCGAAGTGACACTAGGAGACAATCTTTAGCTAGCCCAAGATACCCCCTGTGAGCCTTGCACAACCCTAGGGTGCTAATTTTCACCTCAACACCCTTCATTTCATAAAATGTGGTAGGGAAAATGTCGTGTTATTATTTTATCAAGTCCACCACTTGGTTCATGGTATCCTCATCCCAATAATCTCCAATCATCACCATTTTGGGAGTTTCCTCTATTCCAATGTCATGTTTTCAAGTCTTGATCATCTTGTTATAATCAGGGGTACCTGGGCTGGTGGTCGCCCCTTCTACTGTGCACTGTTATTTTATCTCTCTAAATTTCAAGTGGTGTAGGTCTTATTCATTTCACACTTATTCAATCTCTAGGCAGTGTACCATATGTTGATGCTTGAATTTCTCTAAGTCTTTGGTGCAAATGGAGTCTTTAGTTTCACTTGTCTTCTATTTTTCCTAGAATGTAATCTCCCTGACATGTTGTAGCATAGTGGTCAGGATGGGTTATTCTTTAATGGGTCAAAAAGTGGCCCCAAATTCTACAACGATAATTTCCCATGTTTTTGTTGCTCTTTCTATTTTTTATTACACATACCAACTCTTTGGTATTGTTGCGAGGGTGTGGATGAACTTGTGCAACCAAAATGTTTTTTCCACTTCTGGAATGGCCCACGTCTTCTTGCATCGTGACACATGCTCCACTATATCTTTTGTGCCTTTGTAAAAAGTTGTGAGCTGATATTGGCTTTGGTTGAATCTATGCCACATCTCTATTGTCATAATCTCCCATGATTTTGGTGTTTCTTTGTGCATCGCCCACTCTCTCACTACAGTGCAATGCAGTGTAACATCTAGAGAAAGAAAATGTGATTTATCTCGTACTTTTCTATTTCTTGTAGGAATCTAGTGAGGCTCCCTATCACATTAAAGTTTGCTAATTCATAGATCTATGAGCCAATCCACGTCATGTGTCTAGTTATCCATGCACATATCCTAGATGATACTTCATGCAACCTATTTTTCCAGTGATCTAATGCATCTTCTAGATCAATGTCATATGAGTAGAAACTCCTCCAACTTAGTTCTCCATCTGTAGTGTGGTTGACATTGTCTTCCCTTCATGAAGTGATATCATATAGGCTTCCTAGATCTGCATCTCTCTCACTTCTTGTTGTGGATTTTCCTTGATCTTGCTTCTTAGTAGTAACATTTTACAAGTCCTCAATCTTTCCATTATTGCAATATTTGATTATAGGCTTTGTGCATCTTGTTCCTTCCGTGGGATCTAGAGGGCTAAAAAATATGACTAAGTCATATTCGAAGGCCATTTTCCTTTTCTTCAATTTGATGAAAACCACGTTATCAAATTCCCAGTCAATACCTAGAAGGGCTGGATATGGTTTTGTCTCATCCACTATTTCAATAACTTCAAAATGTCCTATAATTTCCACTTCATCAAGGTTGATATCCACATATTTTAGCCTTCCAACTGGGAAGATTTTATATTAGTTGGTCAGGGACAATTTAACTAGCGACCATACCATTTGTGATCTTCTCATCTATTTTGATGATATTTTAGGTAGAACATTTACAACTAAACCCAAGTTATCATCCCATCTCAAATACAATAGATGAGAAGACCACAAATTATCAAGAAGGTACTGTCTAAGAATGTTATAAAGTCCTACAACAACTCAAAAGATAACAAAGTTGATGAAGAATTGTATAGATGAGGAAAAAAATCCCATCTCAACCCCACTACCTAAAATAACAAAGGTGTATTGTCGCTAGATAAATTGTCCCTGACCAACTAATATAAAATAGATGACCATACCATTTGTGATCTTCTCATCTATTTTAATTTGTGATCTTATAGAGAAGGTAGTGGGGTTGAGATGGGATTTTTTTCCTCATCTATACAATTCTTCATCAACTTTGTTATCTTTTGAGTTGTTGTAGGACTTTATAACATTCTTAGACAGTATTGAAAAAATCCTTGAACTTGGCCCTCTATATTTTCCTCTTTTCCTAGTGTTTTCAATTTTGGCCAAGGTCTTGAAGTTAGTGGGTCTTGTCTTTCATCACAGTACCTCCATGCTTCAAACATAACTTCCTTTTGTTTCTTTGCGTCAAACTTAAGAAGTGGTACTACTTTCCTAGTTACCCCTTCTCTTCTCTTCTAGTAAGCATTGCAAATTCTTTTGTTTCTCTCGTCACTCATCACCTCTAGTGCGTGCTCCTCGTCTTTTGTGTACTTTGACATTAGCATGGTGGTCTTTTTGTCAGGTCTCTCAGGTGTAAACATGTGCACATTTCCTTCTCTTTTGGCCTCCACTTTTGCTAGAAGATCAAGGCAATATTTTGTTTTATGTTCTCCGTTGTAATAGTACTTGCACAAAATTCATATTGAACTTAAGGAATAGTTAAAATTATTTACACGTGTCTAATCTCTCTGCAATTGAAGCATGTTGGCAGTATGCCACCCCCCTTCCAAATACTCCTCTTCCGTGGGTCCCAACACCTTCATCGTATGCAATCTGACACTATTGTTGTGTTTCTTGTGTGTTTCTCTGCATCTAAAAGTTTCCTCGTTGAAATTTCTAGGCCTCCACTACCTACGAGTCTACTCTTTGGGATCAATATGCGTCGGATGTCCTCTACTTCATTAATTCCAATGTGTGATATGCCTGCATGTCATGGCCTATACTTTTTCATAACTCATATAATGGAGTGTGGTAGGTCATTTGAAATTCTGCCATCAACTAGCAAGACCTTGGATTATGTACTGACTTCCGGCATAGCTCACAATACTATACTTTTCCTTCTCTAAGCTGTAGGTCTAGCGCCCCTATTGCAAAATAGTTAGCCATAGTTTGGGATTCATTTCTCAAGTGTCCTTTTTTGCAACACATAGTGTTTTGTAACCCTAGGGACAACCTCTAGCTGAGAGGAGGCCAATGCCTAGGACATCTATTCAAAATAGATAAAATATTGTCTTTTAGAAACTTTAAATATCCTTTCCCAAAGAAAATTGTCTTTAAGTGTAATGTGATTTCAAACTTCTTGGAAAAGAGAACGAAACTTCAAAATGGCCACTATGTCTATGATTACAGTTTGCTAAGGTTGTAATCTGGTATGAAAATATTATGAGAATAAATATTCAATGAAAGGCCCGAGGTAGAACCTTTTACACCTAATCTTGGCAGAAAAATGGAATGAAGGGAGAATAAATTTATGAAATTGTGGAGCGTGTTATTAAGGGTTATTCAAATAACATTTGCAGATATTCTTTGTGATTATCACAACATTAGTAAATTTGTTAATGGAAAGAAACCAACAACTTCATTACACAAATTTCAATAGAAGAATCAACATAGTGAGTGACTCAAAGAGATAGAAAAATATATGCCATAATGAACACATCTAACAGCCCCAGTGAAAATTCCATGTAATAGAAGTTAATAAAGGAAAAATAATTACCACAGTTGACGCGACATTTATTCCAAGATGAATGTTGGGGAAGACATCCTAGTGTGGCTATTCATTTGGTTATTAATGGCTAAGGCTTGGAAAGGAAAAATGGCATTTTGGTACATTTATTTATGAAAGTAATGGAAATTAGGAGAAAAGGGAGGTGAAAGGTCATAGGTTGCATGTGAGGAGGAAAATGAAGTAAAATAATAGAAAATGAAGAAAATAGAGGTGTCATTCATAAAAAGGCCTATGAGGATCAGTGCACAAACTTTTGCCAGTTCAGTTTTAGAGCTCTCTCACTATTCTCTCTCTCTCTCTCACTCTTGGACACTTAGAGTTTTCTTGGAGCACCCTTGGAGGGTGTGGCATACTTAGAGTTTTGGAGAAAGGAAGAGTAGGAAAGTGTAGAAGGACATCGGGAGCAGTAGCTGCAATGGTTTTTTTTGCAGGTGTTGAGTTGCACGTATGTTTTCCTCACTATTTTTGGCCTGCATGGAATATGCATATGGTTTATTGGTCATGATTTTTCATTGGCATGGAGGATGGTAGGGATTGACAGTGGATTTTCCTAGCCTTGCCATTTCCTGGATAGCCATGTATTTATTTCCTTGTTTTGTTTTGGTTGGTTCTCATGTTTCATTATCTTGTGTTGAGTTACTAGTCCTAGAAGCCTTGGATAGAAAATTGCTTTGGAAGCCTTGGTTGGAAAAAAATTGATTCCCTCAGTGGGTTGAGTTATTAGTCTTAGAAGCCTTAGTTGGAAGAACACTCTCGAAGCCCGAAATAAGTTGTGGGTTGAGTTAATGGTCTTAGAAGCCTTGGTTGGACAAACGTTCTAGAGCCTTGGAAGGCTTGGATAGAGACAAATCTAATGATCTTTTTGTGATGTCCGGCCATGAGGTGGATGACCTCGGGAAGCCTTTGATGGTTTTGGATTGATGTGTTTTATGAGATCCCACATTAATGCTTAGAATATGGCATGGGGGCGAATGGATCGAGAGAGATTTGGCTCAGCCATTCTATGAGGTTATTTCTCCTTCTATTTCTATGAGTATTATACTGGTTTATGTGTGGATTATATGGTTGTGATTTCCTTGGTATTTCTATTGCTATCATGTTGGTTATGTATATGTTTTATGACAGTAGCTATGTATGTCTCTCATCTTGTTTATACTTGTAAATGAATGAACAATGTATCTATGACCTAATGGATGAAATGGTAGTTAATGTGTTGAGGCATCAATTATTCTTAGCTATTCTCATCTGAAAAGGTGTTTAAAAAACAAAAATATAGATAATTTAAAACAACTGTGAAAAGTGAATATACCTCTGTCATCCCATTGTTCTCCCTGTGGAAGAACCATGTCCGGATCACCTCGAAAATCCATTCCGGCATAAGGAAAATCCTGAATGGCAAAGACTTGGTTCTCTAACTAGTCAAAGTAGATCTCAGGAAAGCGGACGACCTTCTCTCCCTCATCAGGATGCCGGGCCATAACCGCGACCCATCTCGTCAACTTAGGCTCCCGAGGAGCCCCAACCCCAACTGTGAGCTACTGTGGGATCAACATGGGAACTCTCTCTAAGGTGAAACTCACAACCAAAGCCCCATATCCAAAGGTCTTTGATTGTCCGTTCTTCGCTCTAGTCAACTGGCCCTTCAGATTGGCTAGTACAGCATCGCACCAGTTGAAAATGGTGCCTCGGTAGCAATCTATCGCCATCCGCATCTGGGATCCGGTGGCCATGTGTAAAGCAGCTGTGCCGCAGAGTCTGGTAACCGTGAATTCTATCACCATAAGTTCAGGACAGGATATGAACTTGATTTCAATCCCCTTCTCCTGGTTCTGGTTGTTACACCACTCTAGCCGGAGGCTAGCAAGGGATTGGCCACCCGGCCTAGTCCCGAATAGAGAAAGGTGTTCGCCCCTGTTGGGCAAACAAGTGAGAAAGTATATATCGGAAGCCTATATCTCGAGCTGATGGTCTCCAATGTAGAAACATTGATCCTGAATGTTCCATCTCTCGACAAGCCACTCCAGAAATGGCACCTGGGCCCTCAATGCCAGGTATGACCCAGTATTTATAAAGACCGCATGCTCTCAATGCATCAATCGTAGGTTGGTGATTCAACACGGCCAAATCAACATCTTCATGCTCTCTTTCACGCCAATCCAGCATGGTGGGCAATCTACACACCAAAAAATGAGCTTTAGAAATCATAAAATCAAAATTTGATGGTTGACTTTGAAGGATGGGGTTTGGGGGTGCGCTTTGCACGGGGTACGCACCCTGCCTTCAGAAACAGGGCGTGGGTATGCACTTGGTCTGAAGGTAGGTTGCGTACCCCGACCTTTTTCCCTTTGAGGAAAAAGTCGGGGTACGCAGGTTACCCATGGGCCACCTACGTACCCCGAGGAGCGCATCCCGAAACCCCAATGCCCCCAAAAAATCAAACTAAGGCTAAAAATCAAATTCTAAACGGATGAAATTGAAGAGGAGGATGTTGTGGATTACCTAAAAGTGATGGCGCTCGATTCCGACGGTCTTATTTTCCGCAAAGTCCACGGGAAGTTTCTTGCCAAAAGCCCTTTTTTCTACCTCAACAGTAAAATGGTAAAAATGACATGGTAAAAGGTCTTTTTATAGGTTTTTTGGATAAATAAATATTAAATTTGTTTATTTTCCACCATGGAAGGTCATTTTTCAATGTATTTTTTGCCTATCTTAAACAGGTATGAGTAATGTGTCGTTTTTGTGCAGGACAAAGGGATTTTCAGGGAAAC
>APFE031596805.1:4508-54986 GCA_000404065.3 Pinus taeda | reverse complement strand
TTGTTTGTCACTAGAAAGTCTTAGGCTTCTAGGGAGGTTGGTTTTGTCCGCAAGATTAACTCTTTCCGCATGAAAATAGTAACCATGAAAATCAGCACCATAAAAATTATATAAAATATGATCCATGATGTAACCTATATGATCATGAATGTCACTGGCTGCTACCAACAATTGCCTCATCACCATCATGGTCATGATCATGATCATGATAATCATCATCATATGTATTAGTATCGACCTTGTTATTTGTATATGTGTCATCATGAGAATCATATTCCATCTCAATATCAGACTCAATGTGATCTCGATCTCTATATGAGGATCATTTTGATCTTTTGGAAATCCTTAGGAGAAAAAAAAAAGTATATTTAATGAGAAATTATTATTTATTTCATGCAATAATTAATTTCTTTGTTATATATCTAATATTACAACATATGAAATGAAACAATAATCATATTAAATCATATCAAAGTGCACATACGATAATAAATTTTCAAATAATTTACAACTAAGTTCAACAATTCTAATAAACGTTAGTAAAAATCATAACAAATTTTTTTATACAATTTAGCTATCAATTGTGATTTCTATTACATAAGCTTAAGCATAAACCCTCTACATTTTGTGTTATATATGATTATGTTTTCGTTGAAGATATTTTGAGAGTTAACTATTCTATATGTCTTCTTCACTTATATTTCAGAAGTGAATATTTTTCTAGGACATTTTGGCACTCCCTAACATGTAATGGCACACACTAGAATGCCTTGGCACTTGGCACGAATTAGTACCTAACACATTTATGAATGCCTAGAACACATTCTAACTCCCTTAAAATCATGGAACTTATAGGTAATCCCTGAAATCCCTCTTATTCATTAATTTCCATGCATTTTAACCTAGTGCTCCCTTATGTTGCCTTGGCACTCCCTAACACTCTGTAGCTAGCATAGATTGGCATGTCTTATGACTTGGCATCCATTGGCATTCTTGGGATGTACTTTCATGTGTTGTCTTTCCTTGGCACTCCATTATATGTTGAGATTCCCTAGAACTCCTTGGCATGTGTTGGCACACCTTGGAATTCCGTAACAGTCCATGGCACTCATTAGCACGTGCCAGCATGCATTGGCACTTGGAACTAGGGACATATTGGCAACTAGTGTTCACCAAGTAAATTTTTATCTTTATCACCACAAGATATATATGAATAACCAAAAACATTTTGTTCGAATGAAATCATAAGTATGACCTTAGGCTCGTTTCCATCTTTTGGATTTAACTAGTAGTTCATGTAATTAAACAACAGAAACAAGTGACGAGGAAAATTGTAGGTGGGTGAAACCATTAGAAGATAAAACCCAGTTGTATCTTGGTGAGGAGATAACCATTGATCAAATGTTAGGATTGACATGAAAATATTTGATAGGGAGGTTATATGGTTGATATATTTTAGGGAATAACTTAGTGAGTTAGATAGAACAACACTAGAATCCATTGCTAGGATGTACACTACATTTCCACACTCAAGTGAAGGGATGGTCATTGTTTCCTTTCAATGTTGAGTAGCTAGATGTAGTAATGGCATTGAATATGAAATGGTTATGGGGATTGTTGCCACACAAAATGTGGTGAACAATAAGGGATGATGTTTAGAAACATTAGTTCACATGCAAACATTCTAGGTGATGAAGTAGACCCTAGACAACCAGGCTAAGATTGCACAACTTGAAAAAACATTTCGAGATAGAGATTTAACTTGGTATATGAAATACAAAGGAACTACCCCAGCAGGTCAGACTAGGAACTTGTTGGAGAGAAAGCAGGCCTTGTTAAATGGTTTTCATAACCCTAAGTCTGAATATCATTACATTAATGACATCAAAGAAATTAAATAAGTGCAAGGAGAACCAGTCTAGGATTATGAATAGAGGTTTAAGATATTGCATGACTATTATTATTATATGTATTATTTTTTTTAGAGTGGGCCATCCCACAAATGAACGTATCAACAGATGGGTTAAAAAGTATGCATGTTGCAAATATATCATTGTGTGCTTGCATAGAGCCATGCCCATATGAAAGCTCAATGATACTAATAACTCGATCGTTATGCAGGGAAGAGCCCTCAAGGAGCTTTTTTTGAAATCGTCGGTGGGGAGATATATGGCCTAGATCTTCCCCACCATCACTCTGTGCAAAACATCCCATAAAAGCTAGAGCCCCTGAGGGCAGAAAGTGGTTTGAATTGAAACCATGTATAACAACAAGCGAGCAAGAGCATGAAAGCTAGGTCATTCCCCTTCTAGGTCACCCTCCACCTCATGTATTCTATACTCCTCTGTCCATAATTTGATTATCTTCATTTTCCTGTCTCATTGTTAAAAGATTCCCTATTTTTCTCTATTCCATGCATGTTATCTTCCTACATTCACTCCCTCTTATGGTCCAAAGTCACAACGCCTTACTTTTAAAGGATCCAGGTAACAATATCACTTGATTCCCTCCATTTTTAGTCGCAAAACAAGAGTTAATATGGCTAAAAAATTAACTTGTGTGCATCTACTACCCATATTCCATTGATGGATATGGGGAGAGATATTTTTAACTATGTATGTTTTGTAAACTTCATGGAATTATGAAAAACATGTTCCTTAGTCAGAAGTATCCCATCGAGTAATCAAGTCTGGACTTGCTACATATATCATTCCTTATACTTACCCCTTCTTGAAATTCGTTTGTTGGATTACTTCTTCCTTGTATCCTCAATGAATTTTCCTCATGAACTTTGGACTTCTTGTCATTTTATGATTGCATTGAATTCACTAATGATTCTCTTTTGCCTATATATCAAAATATCTATGAAGAAGATAAAAAGAAGTTATTTGGTCTCATTTTACCTACTAATTTTGTTCTCTCCCCATATACTATTGAATTTCCTACAACCTTATTTTATGAAGTTATTAAGCCAATCCTTTCAGTTATTATGAGTGTATTGGGGAAATATGATACAAAAGTGATCAATTGCGAGACCTTGGGATTTTTCCATTTGATTATGCAACCTGATATCATACTATACATTCCATCTTACTCGGAGCACACCATTAATCTCTAACTGTAGAATTTTACTATCACTGGTTGTTTTAGGTATCCATCTCTACTTGTTTACCTATTATTATACAATCATGTTGATTAGTTCATGGCATTGGGGCCGAACATTGCTGATGTAAATAAATAAAATCAAACCATTATAAATTGGACAGATATTGTCAGAAGGAAGGAAAATAATGAAGACTTCTCGTACTATATATCTTCTTTCATATCAGTTGTGTATAGTATCATAAACAATCTGCCTACTCCTAGGATTTTTCCATCGGCTAAATACTTACTGCATTTGGGTAAAAACCTTAGAGTTGGTGATTGGTACATATTTGAATATCATTTGGAGATAAGATTATACGATGCATAAATTCCACCTTATGGGTTGCTTGTATTCAATGCACCTATGAGGATTTTTGCCTTAGAATTTATCAGACAAAGTTCGAATGTGGATCAAATTCACTTTGTTCTAACTCGAAATGGTTTCTTATTTAAGCTAACTATAATAGCAGGAGCATTTATTGTGAATAATAAAAAATATTGAGAGGAGGTTGAAAAAATGTTCCAATAATTAGGTTTTGAACAAGGGGGAAAATGGAACTATGACCCACATTAGGTAATTTAAAAAAGAAGAGTGACAATATATTGTGCTCCATACATCCATGAATCAAGACCAAAATTAGAAAAATTAGCTAATCTCACAATGGAGGAATCACAACAAAATATAAACATAGAAACTCATTTTCCTAAAGAAAAGGGCCCTAAAAGGCATGTTGCAAAATTCATGGACATGGATGTTGAAAGTCCACAATCCAATAAAAAGGCTAAAATTCAAGAAGAAGGTGCAAGGATTTCATAGTTGATAGAAAAAACTTCAAGGAAGATAGGATTTCATTTGCAATTAGAAGATATAAGAAGTGCATCCTCATCTCCACATCTTGTTGAAGAAGAGTTATATTCCCTCAATACTTTACAGAAATGCCATCAACAAATTAGAGAGAAAAATGTCAGAGTAAGGAATAACGTTGCAACTCAATTAGAGGCCTAATCAGTCTCTAAGTATCATACCAATCTCCTCTCAGCCATGGATCTTGAGAGGAACCAATTGAAGTTATCACTTACTCATCCAATGTCTAAATCTAGTTCCTCGGGCACATATTTTAAGACTGTAAATTTATATATAAATACTAAAGAAATTCCTCTACCCGATAAGATTAATCTGAATAGGAAAACAAGAGAATTGATATTTTGATGAAATATTCTCATCCTTACTGACAGAGGAGATGGGACAGAAAAATACGGAGAGCCAGAATGTGATGCCTTGCCTGTACGAGGACGGTCCCAAAATAGAAACAAAAAAAAGTCATCGAGTGGGAGATATAAATCTACAGGGAGATCTAAATATCCAATAAAACTTGTAAACGTGTGTTGGAAATTCAGAAAGGAAGAGCACTACAAAAGGGACTGTAAATATAAAGCTCCTAACAAAGGAAAGGGATCTGATTGTATATCATGAGGCATGGTTGATTTACTCAAGTGCATCCTTTCACTTCAGTCCACATAGAGAGTGGTTCTGTGAGTATGAGAAATATGATGGTGGTGATATCTTCTTAGGGGATGACAAGAAGGCTAGAATCATTGGTCGTGGAAAATTCAAGTTGAATTTGCAAGGTGGAAGGATTAGAACACTTTCAGGTGTTCTGCATACTCCTGCATTAGCCAGAAATCTGATTTCTGTAAGCAAGTTGGATGATTCAGGTGTAAAAACAGTGTTCGAGAAAGATACCTTCAAGGTGGTTCAGGGAGCACTAGTATTGATGTGGGGAGTTTGGATTGGAACTCTGTACAAGCTGTAAGGTAGAACTGTTATTGATGGGTGCAATAGTTTCGTGGTTCCTGAAAGCGGAGCAGAAAATCTAGTGGTCTAGAGAAAAGAGCATGCTATGGCATCAAAGGCTTAGACATATTGGAGAGAAGGGCCTTCGAATACTTCATGGTAAAGGTATGGTAGAATGTAGGACTAATAGCTCTCTAGACTTTTATTTCTATGAAAATTCTGTATATGCGAAGAAAAATCGGGTGAGTTTCCCCTCTAGTGGTAAGAGGGAAAAATAGATACTAGAGCTTGTGCACAGTGATGTGTTTGGACCAGTGAAGGTTCCATCACTCGGTAAGTTTGTGTACTATATATCATTTATATATGAAATCTGAAGGAATACATGGATATATTTTCTTAAGAAGAAATTTGAAGCCTTTGACAAGTTTAAAGAATTTAAGCCTCTGGTGGAAAACCAGACAGAGAAGAAGCTAAAGGTCATCAGGACAGATAACAGTGGAGATTTTTGTAAGAAGGAATTTGAAGAATTCTGTAAGAAGTGTGGTATAGCATGGTAGAAGACTACTTCATACACACATGAGAAAAATGGAGTTGAAGAAAGAATGAAAAAGACATTGATGGAAAGGGCAAGAAGCATGCTTAGTGGTGTCGGGTTAGGAAAGGAATTCTGCGTAGAGGCGGTGTAGACTGCATGTTACCTGGTCAACAGATCACCTTCATCAGTGTTAGAGGATATGACTCCACAAGAGGTATGGAATGGTAAGGAAGCCTCTCTTTCACATATAAGGGTATTTGGATGTGATGCATATGTACATGTTCCAAGGGAGAAAAGAACAAAGTTGGATAGTAAATCTAAAAAGTACATCTTTATTAGGTATAAGGATGGTTTAAAGGGTTATAAGCTTTAGAACCCAGTAACAAGGAAGGTTGTGTACAACCAAGATGTGGTGTTTGGAGAAGTGAAATATGTTATTAAACATGAAGTCCCATCAAAGGAACCTAAAAATATAGACGTTGAGCTAAAGGAGGAAGAATCAGACTCTATAGCAGAAGAGGAATCAGAAGATGAAGAGCCACAAAATCCAAGTGTGAGAAGATCAGTTCGATAAAGAAGGTAGCTAGAAAGGTATAGTCCATCTACTTTCTGTTCAAATTTTGCTTTATCTATTACTAATGATGATCCCAGAGATGTGAAGGAATCAGTAGTTCCATAGGATGGAAAACTCTAGAAAGAGGCCATGGTTGATGAAATGGCGTCTTTGCACAAAAATGAGGCTTCAAATATGGTGGATTTTCTAGCTGGAAGGAAACCCATTGGTAGCAAATGGGTTTTCAAGAAGAAGACAAATGCAAAAGGAAAGTTGGAGAAATACAAAGCTCGGTTGGTAGCAAAAGGTTATTCCCAGGCGTCAGGAATTGATTTTGGTGATATTTTTTCTCCTATTGCCAATTAGATTACTTTTATCTGTTGTTGTTGCTTTTAATTTTGAGGTAGAATAGATGTATGTGAAGACAACATTTCTTCATGGGGATCTGGAAGAAGAGATCTACATGAAGCAACCTAAAGTCTTTGTGGTGAAGGGTAAGAAAGAAGTGGTATTTAAGTTAAAAAAGTTTATGTATGGGTTAAAACAGTCTCTAGGGATGTGGTATCATAAATTTGATACATTTATATGGGGACTTGGCTTCACCAAAATCCAAGTAGATCATTGTGCATAGTTCAAATTAATTGGCGACCGTGTTATTTATCAGGTCTTTTATGTGGATGATATGTTACTGGTTGGAAATGACAAAGAAATTATCCAGGATTTGAAGACCCAATTGTCCTCCAAATTTGACATGAAAGATCTTGGTGCTGCAAACTATATTTTGGGAATGGAAATTAAAAGAGATTGGGAAAAGAGGAAGCTCTAGTTAAAACAAGGAAGTATGTCAAGACAATATTGTAGAGGTTTAATATGTAGGATAGTAAACCGGTGAAGGTTCCTATTCCTGTAGGTGTAAAGCTATCCATTGAATAGTGTCCCAAGACACAAGAAGTGGAAGAGGACATGTCTCGTGTTCCATATGCAAGTGAAGTTGGTAGCCTGATGTATCCAATGGTCTATACTAGACTTGACATTACACATGCAGTGGGAGTATTGAGCAGGTTTATGTCAAAACTAGGGAAGGGGCATTGGACAACAGTGAACCCGGTTTTCAGGTAATTGCATGGCACTAGTGGTTATGGTTTGTGCTACCATGGAAGACCAAGATTTGATAGATTTTTGGATATTCGTGGCTTTTTTTTATGCATATTGGGCTGGAGATCCGGATTAGATAAGATCTTTAAGTGGGTATGTGTTTAACCTATTTGGAGGTGCAGTCAGTGGGATGAGTAAGAAATAATTTGTAGTGGCACTATCAACTATAGAGGCAGAATATATGGCAGCCACTCATGCAAGCAAGGAAGTCATTTGGTTGTAGATATTGTGTTCAAGTATGGGGTTATTATAGGGAGTTATAAGGATAGACTGTGACAACCAAAGTGCAATTTTCTTGGCAAAGAACCCCGCTTATCATTCAAAGACCAAACACATTGATGTTCAGTATCACTCTGTGAGGGATATGATAGAAGACAAAAAGGTGTTGTTGGTAAAGGTGTACACTTTGAACAATACTATAGATTCATTGACAAAATTTGTGACCTCTGAGAAGGTCTCTTGGTGTAGAGAAAAAATGGGCATTGTAAGGGTGGATAAATGTCTAAGCTCTCCTATGGAAAGAAAACAACAAGTGGGAGAATGTTGGGTTGTGTTATAGTCTTTCCCCCTTCATTTTGCCGATGCACAGTAGGGGTGGAAGTCCCCCTTCTATGGGGGGTTTGATGGGGGCATTTAGCCCCCCTCTATGGAGTCCGAGGCAGCGCCCAAGAGATATTTTTTTTTTAGATCCATGGTTTTGTCCATGGCTTTTTGCACAATTTTCGCACATGGTTTTGGGCGCGATGGTTTTCGATCCATGGTATTAGATTCTTTGACATGTATATATATGTATTATAACATTGAAACGAACATAATGAAAAATCAATCTAGTAGTCCCGTTTTGGGATCTAGGGGAAAATCTATGTGTATATTTGTTTTATGTGTTATGCTCTCGCTATTGTTTATTTTCTGTTTTTAGAATTTGTATGTAGTTAATTTATGTACAGGGTTAAAACCTACATGATCATCATGGAGGATTGGTCGTATAGCAAGACTGACTTCCACGATGATCTCGACATGCCACTCCCATAGGGAGAGGACTTCGATGATGGAGGTGAGCAAAACAATTTTGTTTTTTGTTTTTTGTTTTTTATTGTTTTTTAATATATGCATTAATGACACCTTAACTTTGTAATTGCAGATGTTGGGCCAGAGAGACCAGCAGGGATGTCCCCAATAGTGAGATGCGTGGCTCAAAAATTCAAGGTCACTCCTTACCAAGAAGGAGTTAACAACGAAGAGGAGATCACTCGAAATATGGATAACTTAATGAGAGGGATTCCTAAGTATGCACAAATCGAGGACATTCCTTGCCATTATCAGTGGAACAAGGTGGGAGAGTTAGATCATATCCGTCGATTAGTAACTCGTGTAGTGCGAGCAATAACATGCTATCACGAGCATCATGTAGAGTAATTCGTAGTTAGCATTTACAGTTTGAGGCCTACGAGCCACGAATGTAGTTGGAACACATATATTATTTTTTGGATTTTGATGTATTATACTTAAACATTATCGACATATATATGTTATATTTCCTATTTACTATGATACAATGGTTTTCACATATTGCATAAATGTATTTCTAAAACATAATTAGCCAATGCATTTGTTAATGTATTCATATGCCTAGGAATGTGATGATATGTAATATAATCAAAATTTCTTTCAAATAGAAGAATACGCAAATACATTCTCAATAATTGAGGGTTTATGATAGAATATTGGCCATTGAGCTAAAGAAAAATAAGTTGTAGATCAAGGTTTACAACCATTTCTTGAATGTCAAGAGCAATAGCTTCCGACAAGAGCTCAAGAACGACACTATATTCAGCGATTTTATTAGTTTTTGGACCCAAACAAATACCTTGAATATCAATCAACTCATCATGAGGGTCATAAATACCCATGCTGCGGATGATAAATTTTGAGTACTACGGCAAGCAGCATCAGCGAAACCGAAATAAGAAGTCACAAACATCTACAAAGCAGGTGAAGACATAATAAGCAGGAAAGCTGCTTGAAAAAAACACACCAAACCAAACTTCAAAAAAATGAATAACACACTTATGTACATAAGTAACCATGCAAGATGACTCATGCATAATACTTTTTAAGGTACAACCCATTGCGGGGCTTGTCCAAAGGGTTACCCTCATAATCAATTAGATCATAGGCCCCTTTTTGTAATACAAGCTTGATAATATAGAGCCCATGCCACATGGGTTCGAATTTTCCTACCCCTAGCTTATGATAAGTTTGGTCATATAGCAAGACCAAATCACCCTAAGAAAAAGCACGAGGAGAGACCGACTGATCAAAATGGGACTTAACTCGCTTTTTGTGTGCTTCAATAACTAAAGCAGCGAGACAACAGATTTCGTCTAGTCGTTCCAAATATAGGAGATGCTCATCTTTAGGCGAGGTATCAGGGAGTAATTTGACAACCAATTTGAGTGAGGGAATTTCACATTCAATCAGTAGGGTAGCTTCCAAACCATAGACTAGCTAAAAAGGTGTGAATCTAGTTGTGTCTTCAGTCGAGGTATGGTAGGTGCACAGAGTTGAAAAAATCATTAGATGCCAATTGAATTTGTGCAACCCAATGGTGCATTGTAGGATAGTAACCAACACTTCGTTTACCACTTAAACTTGGCTGTTGGATTGAGGGTAATATGGAGTCAAGCCATCGTGAAATAAGCCCAATTTAGAAGTCAACTCAGCCATCCTATAATCATGAAAATGGGATCCATGGTCAGTGACAATGGCTTAAGGTACTCCAAACCTAGAAATAACATGATTGAAGAGAAATTGTGCAGCCATTTTACTGTCAGTTGAAAATGTAGGCATTGATTCACCCCATTTGGTGAAGTAATCTATGGCAACGATAATATAACAATTCCCCCCAGCCAAACAAGGGTTACATGTCATAAAATAAATGCCCCATTTGGCAAAGGGACCAACGGTAATAACGGGGTGAAGGTGAGCAGGTGGGGTGCGCATTTTCCATTGATAAATCTGGCACTCATGGCATTTATGGACAACAAGAATCAAATATTTAAAGATGGATGACCAGAAATAGCCAACGTGGAAGATATTTTGAGCGGTGGCATAGCCAGACAAATGACCACCGCATGCACTAGAATGGAATTCATGTATGAGTCTTTCAACCTCATCGAGTGTTAAACATTGGTGAAGAATAGAATCAACATAAACATGGTATAAATTATCCCCAATGATATGGTAAGGTTGGGATTGATACTGAATGCATTGGCAATCATCCTTGGATGATGTCGACCAGAAGGTAGAAGTTTGGAGATACACAATGATATCACCGTACCAAGGATTGAGAGTGCTAATCAGAAAGAGAGTCTCATCTGGGAGCTACTCATCAAAACCAGTAGGTAAATAAGTAGAGGGAAAAATGAAAATCAACTCAGCAAATACAAGTGATTTCTTTGATTTGGCAGTAGTAAATACCAAATAAAATTCCTAGAGGATGATAATCCACTTGGAATATCTTCCCCCAAATAACTGACGAGTCAGAATATAATTCATGGGGTTGCAATCGAAAATCACGGTTGTAGTGTGGAGGAGAACGTAATGCCAAAAGTGTTGAACAACCTGAATAGCAGCCAAAGCCAATTTCTTGACATGAGCATAATGAGTCTCAATATTGAGGAGATTGCAGCTAAAGTAATAAATGACATGTTCATGACCTTCATCATCATCTTGCACCAGTACTATAGCAATAGTGTTAGAAGCTGCAACTAGATAGAGGAAATAACCACGATGATAGCTTGAAGGGTACAATAAAGGAGTAATGAGGACAAATTTCAAGTCATCAAAATACTTTGGGTAGTCTCATCCCAAAAAAATGGAGTTCCTTTCTTAAGTAAGTGAGTGAACCTTGTAGCTAGCTCAACATAGTTAGGCACAAAGCGACGAAGGAAATTATCTTTTGTAGACTCTGTAATTGATGCAATGAAGAGGGAGGGGGTAGATTAACAATAGCCTCGAATTTGAGAGTATCAAGATGAATAGCATCCTTTGAAACAATAAAACTGAGAAGTCGTCTGGACTCAATGCAAAATACACACTTATGTGGGTTAAGCCGAATGTTATAGTGTCTACAACGAAGAAATATTTTTTGAAGATGATCAGGATGGTCATGACACTTAAGTGAATGAGCAGGAAGATCATCCAGATAAGGCTGAATGATGTTTTTAATGTCATGAAAAGCATAATACATCACTCATTGGAAAGTAGCCCCAACATTCTCAAGGCCAAAAGGGAGCTTTTTATATGCAAAAGTCCCCCACAGACAGATAAAGGTGGTCTTGCGTTGATCAGTTGATGAAATTTTTATCTAGTTATAACCAGAAAAGACATCCATAAAGGAGAAGATCTCACTCTCAGCATATTCATCTATAGTCTGGTTTATAAAAGGAGTGGAATAATTGTCTTTCGGACATGCACGATTAATGTCATGGTAATTAACACAGAAGTGAATGGTGCCTTATTTCCTAGTCACTGGTACGCCATTGGACACCTAATCTATCAGAGGTATAGGATAAATAAAACTAGCTTTAAGACATTTTTCAACCTCCACCTTAATGGTGGTTTCTTTTTTGGGGTGCACGGGACGAAGTCATTGACAATCAGGCTTCATATTAGGATGAGTCAGAATTTCATGCATGACTATACTTGGGTCAATGCCAGGAATTTCTTCATATGACCATGCAAAACATCTCAAAACTCTTGAAAAAGTCAAGTATAAAGCTTGATCTCATCAGGATAACAAGTTACCCCAATATGAACGTGTTCAATGATACTAGCTTTAATAGAAATGTCAATAGGCATTATTTGGGTAATATTAGCCATGTTCCCTTTCGACCAGACTTCATGGGCGATGATAGGAATCTGAAGTGGTTGGGTCGGGAAATGAGAAGAGAACTTCTCAAGACTGGTAGAAATGACTTCCAGTCCACGTATGAATGAGGAATGATGATGAGTATCATTCCAAGGTGCTTCCTGAAGAGACATAATTTCCATGATACTTTTGTCAGTAGGAAACATCTCAGTTAAGGGATCAGAAGAATCCAAAGAACCAAGCCAAGGGGATTGATCATACGCATCAAGAGACATGCTCAAAGAAGTGTGAATAGTGGATACTGAAGCCGAAACAATCTCCACATAATTAATCTTGGCGGGGCTTAACGACATGACATCACACCATGAATCAACATGGTAAGGAGGGGGGATGACCTAAGGATCATACTTAACCGATATCATGTTGATCGATGTAACATTTGGAGACTCGAGAGGAAAAATATCCATTAAGGTAGGATCTTTGAAAATTCTAGCCCCCACACTCTCATAAGGAACCTCAGTATGCTTCACATAAGGAACATTGCCATCCGAGGAGGAAGAGGCAAAGAAAGACAATTGGTCGACTTGATGATTTTCCCTTGATGAGGAAAATAAAGCACGCGAAAAAGAGAGGAGGCTACACAATGCATAGCATGGGTCCAACTCCACCCGAGTAGAAGCTTATAATTAAGATTTGCATCAACAATTTCTACTTCAACATTAACTATCTTACCTTCGATGGTAATGGCAAGATCAGGAAGGACACCAAATGATCGAGAATCACATCCATCAAAGGCGTCCAACGCGTTAGGAAATTGGTTCAGCGTAGGAGAACTGATTTCCTTCCAACAAGACATAGACATGATGTAGGTGGAATCACCTTCATCAATGGCGGTCCGGTGAATTGTCTTTATATTAATTATCACATGAATGAGAAAGGAAATCTCGTGGGGTAAGCACGGAATACGGTTTTCTAGATCAAAGCAAATGAGGTTGGAATCAAATGGATCAACACCTCGAAACATCTGGAAGTTCCAATGTTTCCAAGAAAGAAAATTGTCTGTTAAAAGGCATGTGGGGCCTTTGAGTAGACCTAAACTACAGAACCCATCCTTGTTGGTAAGGATTTTTCCCCCACAGTGGAGGATTTTGTCCATATGGAATCTGATTTTGCCCCCACTAAAGGTTACCTTGCCCATAGGGAGGATTCAATCTTAGGTAGATTTGATATTGTACTACCAAAGGCTGTCGATGGGAATATGGGTTAAAAGGATGTTGAACCTATTGACCTTGGACGTAAGGATTTTGAACCTACTAACACTGGACATAAGGATTTTGAACCTGCTGCTGCAGGGGTTGACCTTGACCTTGAACAAGCTAACCTTTCTTATATGTATATATGGCCTACTGCTGCAAAGGTTGACCTTGTGGCTACTGCAAAGGTTGACTTTGTTGCTGCAAATGATGACCTTGCAAGGACAAAGGTTGAAAGGTTCGATGCACAAACTGAGTTTGTAGATGCAAAGGTTGTTGCACTATTCAAAGTTTTCCATTGCAGTTTTAGTAGTTTTCCTTGTTGCCGCAATGCTTTCCCTTGCTACAGTAAAGGTTTCCCTTGTTGCAGAGGTTTCTAGATAGTTCCTATGGCTATACCTGGAAGGTGTTGATAGATCCTAATTTGAATCTAGCCATATCCACCAGGCATATAGGGTTGACCAGGTTGAACATAAGGTCCATCTTGAGTAATGTAAGGCGGAATAACCAAGTCTTTCAAACCATATGGAACATAAGCTGATTGGAATGGAACCTGAGCCATGTATGGCTACTGGTATTGGACGTTACCTGACCCAAATGGACCAAGAGGGTTAGGAATAGCACTGTAAAAATTTTGATTCATTCCAACCATATGAGTTTGTAATCCACTCACATTGGTTTGGCCTAACATAAGAGGAATATTCAGATCTTGCCCCCCAGGTGGTGGCACAGTCTATCCACTCACTAGAGGGGTAGATGGACTTACCGAGACTTGACCTGAGACAAATAGTTGGACCGGGAGAGTCCGTCAAAATGAAGAAGCGGGTTGATATGGAATGGTAGGTTGAACCGAAACTAAAGTGACTGCAGTTTTCATAATCGGTCGAGAGGTCATGTTCGATATGAACAAACTTGGCATGGGCATAACATTGGAAGAACAGATGGGATTCTGATATAATGATGAGGCACTAGGAGTGCCTGAAACAAACTGAGCTATAGTGGTGTATCCATGTGGCAACATAGGTCCACTAGTATAATAATATGCGTTAGATGGGATGTTTCCTGTATAAGGAAAGCCTTCTGGGGGGGACTGATATCCATGTTCATCATCTATGTGAGGAGTATGAGTAGTAGAAACTTTCGACTGACTCAGAGGTTAGACTGGGATTTCACCTTATGACTCCATAGAAAACAATCGGCGACGAAGAGCCGAAGATGAACGAGGATAAAACTCCAAAGGAACACCAGGATGATCGTACGGACTGTAAGGATGTTGAGGAGATATCACAAAAGGGTATGGTGGATAAGCAACCAGTCTTTGCAGACTTTGAGGAGTCTGCATACTTGCGGGAATCTAGATAGGATTATCAGATGATTCTGGGCTAGATTCGTAAGGTGACCTAGTATCTGATGGAGGAGGACAAGAAGAAAAAGGTTGAATACTCAAAAAAATCCCAAGTTCAACACCTGGATCCTCAAGTGACTACGAAAGTTCAGGGAAAGCTTCTCTGGATGACCTTCTAGATGGAGGAGAGGAAGGGGAATGAGGAAAACCTGATGTTTCAACCACGATGACTTTGTCTCAAACACAATGAGAAGAGATATTAATTTCAAGGCTTCTTTAAAATATATTAAGGATATACTTATGATGTGGTCTATAATAAAACTATTAGGAATGTGATGTGATCGTGGGAAAAAAAAAGAATTTAAGACATTGAAACATAGTGATGCCTTTTCATGTTTTAAGAGTTGAGAATAAGGCAAAGATGACCCTAGTCAATTTCAGTTTGAACGAGCTTGAAAGGACAAGTGTTCAATGATATTTTAATTTTAAAGAGTCAGAAAGACCAAAATGACTGCTCAGGATAATCTAGGCAAAAGGGATTACCAGGTAACCTGTGAAATGTAGAATACCTCCCGGCGAACCAAAAATTACAAGAAGTCAATCTCCCTAAATGTTGTGTTCAGTGTATCATGTTTACAAGGTGGTAGACTTGACTTCCTATGGATAAATGATTGCAAACCTAGTGGGGTCTCCCTTTATATACACAACGGTATGGGGAGCACAAGTCCTTACTAGTGCTGTCTAATGTTGAAGCAAATGACAACTGCTAGGTTTAAAGATGCTGGAACATGTCTCTAGCCTAGACCTCTAAATGTAATCATTTAGTTTCAAATATGCCTTAGGTTAATTGAATATATTTTAAAGGTTTATCTTGAAATTAAGTCTCATTTTTTAGGTTTTATTGGTGTCACTTGAAAAACTCTTATGTGCAACTATATGAGACAAAACCCTTTCAATTCCATGAATTCTTATACTAATTGAGAGAAGAGAAAATAATCAATACAAAAAACAAGCAACTGAAAGTAAGATGACTCTTCACTACTTCTCTTTTCAAAACAAAACAATGAACATTCTTTCCACTTCCTACTCTTCCTATTAGATGCACTTCAACTAGTCCTTTTAACAGTAAAAGAAGTTCATTTCATTTCAACTGCTCATGATGATGTAATTCTAGCTTTAAATGATGATACTTAATGCAACATATCAATTAAATAAACTAGAATGATGTATTTTTTTCAATGGAATGCTAGAATGAATCTTTCACATAAACATTTCAATGAAAATTTTCAAACAACTAAACATCATTCATATTGAAAGCACCATAAAAAAACTCCTTTCAAACCAAATATGCAAAGATTTAATCGAAACAAACCGAGTAATGTAATCTATGCTCAGAAAAGAGAATTTCAAAAACAGAAGAGCATACAAAACTTTTTCACTTGTTCAATTGAAAACAAAGAAATATATATGCAAGGATTAAAACCTGAAATGCATGAAGCAGCAAATCACCAACTTGATTTAATGAGAATATAAGCAAATGAATGGACAATTACCTAAATTCCCTAGGAACACAAACAATCCAAAAATCTCAAAAAATCAAGTAATGCAATCTCAAACCAATCAAGCAAACAAATCAAGCTAACAAAGCATTATAGCCAGGGAGAATAAAGGAAAATGAGCCAAGAAACAAAATCTATGAGGGCAAGACACACTGGCAATGATTTCAGAGAAACTTTGACTTTAACATATAGGAATCAGCACAATTGTCCAACTAGTAACCAATGCCATAAGGGGTTGTAGCACAACTGTTCAAGAGGAACTCGCGTTGGTCGGTACTACTGTTAGAAAAATAACAACATAGATCGAGGAATTCAAAGAAAAACAAAAAATTTCCACAAACCAAAACCAAACCTGTTAGTCTAAATTCAAGAATCAAAGCAATAAAAAACGTAAAGTACAGATTACAAAACAGAAAGAGTGATATGGAAAAAGTCATCACAAATCATGAAATGGAAAACAATCTGAAGAGAGGGATGGCTCCCCAATGGAGTCACCAATTTGTGAAGTAGGAATATTCTCTCTGCAGATAGAGAAAATTCCTCTAGCCTAGGGGAGAGGGTCTAGCCACAAACAAGACAAACTGACATAAGTTCCCTTAGATTGAGAATGGATAAGATCGTACCTCTTGTATCATTTATCCTTGTTTGATGAAGTCCTTGTGTCTTTGCTCCAGCGATCAGCTCCTTAATGTCAATCAAGCACTTGAAACAAATAGACAAGAAACCAAAGCACACATGATACCATACAATAGATTCAACCTACTTAAGAGGTTAAGGATTCTTAAGCTACCCAATACCATATGCCATTGATATAGGAAAAACAATATCAGTTGTATTATTATGACAAAAAGGAAAGTACAACCTTCACCTTAGCATTGCAGGTTTCCTTCAACGCGTTAGGGTTCCAACAACACTGTTAACATCTCATGATTCACCTTAAAAAATAGAAGTTCAAGGCTTCTTCTGCTTTTCTCCAAACCAAACAAACTACAAACTTATTCTCCCTTGATAAGCACAAACTAGAAGGCTAAGGCTATCAAGAGTTGTTTAGGCTATCAAGATTTTGTAGATTATTCAAGCCCTTCCATTAGCTAGCTGAGGTTGGAATAGGAGAAGTTTATATAGCTCTAGATATGGGACATGGATCATCTTATGATGGGATAGGTCTTATCCCTTTTGTTTTGTTGCATTTTAATAGGGGAAGGGAGCCCCAAACAATATCTCTCGACTCTATCTCGATTAACCATTTACCATAATTCGATTCATGAAGCTTCTAGACCTGGAAGCTTCAACTCCATTTTTAAAAAAAATTCCAAAAGAGGGTCGGCACGGGTAATGGATGGATACAAGTGCTGATCAGCAATAGGCTCAGTGTTAAAATCTGCAAATCGGCACAGGGATGAAATTGAGGGATAGCAATGACCTTTAAAACTGAGTTTGAAGGAATATTATCTGGAAATGATGTAAGAGGGGAATGTTCCACATATGAAGAGTGATGTAAAGACATATTCTTCATGATAAGAAAACACACGAGGTTCACTGTAGAGGTCCTCCAAGATCAAGGAATGGGGAGTACAGGGTCAGTGACAAAATGTTGTGTAACAGATGGGTCTTCCCTTGTAGTTTGGTTTTAACGATTACTACTCCTGATGTGAACTATTCTGCTGGATGTTGGATTGATCATTCCTAGTTCACGTTTGTCTCTTCCTCGGTGGTACTATTATCTCTAACTTAGAGGCTCACTTTTGTACCCCTTTTACAGTAAGAGAACCTTGACACAGTTATGTTACACACTCACCAGGCACACTTACCTTGTTGCTTGAAGATACCAGTGTAACTCTCTCATGTGATGACAGCTAGAGTGAAGGAAGATCTCTGAGTATATGGAAACTAGGTCTTTATATCAGATGGGATTCCTACACCAAATAGTGTGAGGTCTATTTGGGACTTCATACAGAGGAGATCCCCTTGGTTGACGAATTTTGAGCATTGTTAAGAAAATGACACTAGAAGGAGGGCCATATGATAGGTTGTGCCCATAGAGTCTGGTTTCAATCTCTTATTTTAAAATGGCTCTTCCTGAAATCATAATATAGGGATTTGTTTCTAAAAACATTAACTATACGATCCATAGGGAAGTTATTCATGACCCATCTGAGTTGAAGTTTAGTGTTTAGGGTGAATCATCTTTTCATGTACATTTTCTTCAAGTTGTTATGACTCTTTTCTATCATCACCAAATAATGTCTGAAGATCTGGGCTATATTACTCATCATCACATTCAAAGGTTGTGTTGAACACTGGTGTCATACATTACCTATTTCTTCTATCAATTCATTCGATAAGCTTTCCGAGATGATGGTTAAAGCTTTCGATAAGTATAGCCACCGAGATGTCTATGAAAAAATATTTTGTTTAAGAATGGATCTTGATGAATCAGTTGAGGACTTTTTCTATTGGCTCCTTCACATCTATTGCGAAATTCCTGACAAAATTTTGAAATCAGATTTCTTGAGACAAGAGTTTAGACGCTTGGTTCATGTCTCCCAATATAGTGAACCTCTTGATTTCCTTTCCTTCCCAACGTTTGCAGATCATGAAGCACTTCAAATTGTAGAGGAGGAACCCACCACCCCATTTGTTACTTTTCCTCCTCTTTTTTCAATCTTGATATGGGTGCCCCCTTGTGATGATCATGAAGCTGAGAAATTTGTGAATCAAGTCCCTAGCCCATCTTCTCATCCATTTCCCGCTTCAATGGAGGATATTCCAGAATGGCTTAGGAAGCCTGCAACGAATATTCACTCCTCCATTCTATAATAGGATGTCACCATTCACAACTCTAATCTCAAGTATTATCCAGGTTTCTATTATCCTCTATATTCTTCACATCATGACTCCTTGTACCTTGATTAATCTTCTTCACCAACTAGTTTTTGGCACTCTCTTGATTCTCAGGCTACTTGGTCAAATTGTGATTAGGTACAAAGAAGTCACATCATGTAGGTAAAGGAGAAGAAAGGTGAGGACATTATCAATTTTTCCTCTCTGATTCAAAATTGTTTGCATCAAAACAACGAGTTTCCATTCTTGAACAATTCTCAATATGCTAATCTCGGTGTAAAATCCGGTCGAATCAATTCTTTCAATCAATCCCTAGTCTTGGGAAGTAATCACTCCCATGCTTCCATATGCCACAAAAAACGCTCAAGCATATTATGTGATCTTCCCGTTTCTCATGAACACTCTATCTCAGATCTAGAAACTTCATCATTCAAAGAACATGTTCCTATAGAAACTTCCTCTTCACATCACTTTCCTATGTGTCCTATCCTTCGTAACTCATCTACATGTGGAGGAAATAATCCATGCTCTTTTGTTTCTTCATCTAATGAGCTATCTCCTTGATTGACACAAGGCAGTGAGTTTGTCCATGATGAAGTTGAAAACATTCAAATTGAAAATAGCTCTCCCCACCCCTCATCATCTCTCCTTTTGCATGAAGACAACTCTGCAAATTAGCTTTCTCATGAGATATTACAAACGCATTTATCTTTCAATGTACTAATAGAAGAGACTCTTCAATCAAGCAATTTGATTATTGTTGAAGTTGAAAAATATGGTGAAACCTATGACAAAGATGGTTTCCATTTGGAGAGAGGTTTTGAAGTTAGCAACAACAACCACCCCCAAACCATGCATGGTCTAGTTCAAGCTTCAAAATGTGATTCTACAATTATGGAAAGTTTTGGGACCTGCTAGCGAGTCAACGCACTTCAACTCCCATTTATGGTCATGTCAGGATCTCATGACTCTGGTAATCCCCCCAAACTAAATTGGATGTGGTTTCTATCACACAATCCATCTATTTGCATCGTTTCACTCGATGTGAATTCCCGTGTAAAAAATGTTTGGTATTTCGGGTGTGATCTCTCAATGTTTCAAAATTTCACTTATGAATGAATTCATGAATATGTTATGACCCATTCATCTTCATGCACATATCTCACATCAAACTTGAGTTGGGAATGTTCATCTCTCATGAGGTCATGGAATTGTGAATTTGGTCATCTCAAAAATTATCTTTTCTTGCAATCATACTTATCTAATTTCTCCCTCATTGGTTAGCTCCTTGATCTTCTTGTGAATCTTGTACTACAAATTTGTCCTCTCATCACACTAGAAATATCCCTGTGTGATGATGAACACACAAGTTGTCATACGAATCATGTTCTTCCCCATTCACCATGCCTCAGCTGGTTTCATGCATTTGTGATGCTAGCATACTTTTTAAAATATTTTGATGACTATGACGCTTGTACAATTCGTCACAAGTTGCAGGAAGGTGGTCTGTCATATCTCGCTCGCAATGAACTTGGTTCAATTATTCATAGCATTCACAAGATTGTTCAAACTGATTTTTCTTTGTTCATTACAAAGTGGGAATCTGATGTTTCAATAATCTCATCTAACCAATTCTCTATCTTGGTTGACTATCATTCAACTTATCATTTTCCCATTAGCACATCCAATGACAGTCGCTTCACACTCTCTAATATTCATTGTTTAACATCTCTCTCTTCGGATTTATATTAAGCAGATGAGGCACTTCAACATTTGCTGATGGTTATGGAAGGTCCTCACATTCTTGGCATGAACGCTGAGAATGATCAGATCTATTTTTCCTTACAAGATTCCCGTCGTGATCATGCTTCTCAAATCGAAAATTGATCTTTTCAAAGATCAAGAGGCTTTCAGCGCAGCCATCATGAACTTTACGATCCAATCGCTGAATGGTTGCAACAATCTTAATTGGCAAGATTTGTTGCAGGAGGGAAGTTTCAATCCTACATCGTGCTTGCTAAGAAGCTCAGTGTATATGAGGACACACTCGCAAGAGGATTCCATGTTTTTTGGAAAAACGGTATTCGTCGAAAAGGTAAGGATGTGGATTGGATAAAATTAGTGGTTGTGACACATCTTGCTTCCCATGAGCAATAACTTCCTTCCCTTGTGCAAGTTTTTCAAGTTTTTATATCTTATGTTGCACATCACATTTTATTTGTTCTAATCGTTCATATCTTTGTGGATGCAGGTTGGGAACAATCACGGTGGCTTCACTTGAAATTTCATTTTACGTGGCCCTAACCTTCTAGTTGTAAGGTCAAGAGTAGGATTAGATGCTTCTTAGTTTTCCCTTCCTTGCACTCATCTTGCACTTGTAGTGCATCTTTGTTTTCTTATTCTGGTTTTACATCCTATTTTCTTTGGCCATTTTGTTCTCTTTCTTTTTTATTTTGTTTCTTGGTTCTATGTCTTCTTCCTTGTTGAGTTTTCCTTTCATTTCCATTACACAAATAAGTGTTGTTCCTTGCTACATTGTGGCTTCTGAATGTGTATGTGGTTGAAGTTCATAGAGTCTTGTGACACTGTAGCCATTGGCTAGTCTTGTGTCCATATTCTTTGTGTTTGGTTGTAAATTTTGGCCAATGAAGTCTTGACAGAAAATATGATCCATTTGTAAGGAGATTTTTGGTCTAACTATCAACGCGTTTCCAGTCTGGGAACCTCATATCTATAATTAGTTTTCTGCTTTGGTGTTTTAAAGCTTATCTAGCTAGTATAAATGGAGAAGGGGAAAAATCTAAACAAGAAAACCTAAATTAGAGGTCTTTATATGCTTCTTCGAATGAACAACCTCTCCTACTCTCAATAAATCAAGATTTGTCTTTTGCCCCAAAATAAATAATTGCCAATGGAATTTTCTTTCAAAAACAAATAGAGAAAGAAGAGAAAGGATTCTTGTGCAGAGAGGTGAAGAAGGCAACTCCAGCGAGTTGTTGTCCAGGCTCGTTGATAGTGGAGAAATGCTTGTTCTCTTGCATTACTTTTTCGGGGTATTGTCTAGGCCTACTAGAAACAAAGAAACACTAGAGATGAAAAACTATACTTTGAAAATCTTAAGCTCGTGAGTTAAACTATCCTTCCCAATTCAAAGCACTTTGATCTCGCTAAATCTTATGTTTTTTTCAACTGAGAACATACAAAGGGGACCATGTCTACCCATGGGGTAAGTGGGGAAGCCAAAGTAATTTTCACAATGAATCAATACTTCTTGAAGGACTCACGCCTTGCACTAAAATGAACCAAGATAAAGAAGTTTGTATTCAACCAATGTGTCGCCAAGTGTTGTAGCGATTGCAAAACCATCCAAAATTTTTGCCTACAGTTAAATTTTGGAGCCTACTATCAATATTGTGATCAATTTTCCCTTAGTAACTTAATTGTAAGCTGATGATTTCAAGCTCCCCTCTTTGATCTTAAGAGTCATTCACACTTTTACCTTTACATAGTTTGTGTCATCTTTGGGCATAGGGATTATCACTTGTCATGCAAAGGGAAGTTTGCATTGCTTCAAGGTGAAATCTTTGTGAGAATGGGTTGTCCTCATATCATAGACATGTTTCACACTCATCTCATGCACTCTTGCACAAGTATCACCTTTATCCTCTCAAAGTTTATCATCAAAGTTGCACTTGTTGTAAGCTACAACAAAGGTTTTTTCTTTAAGTGAAGTATGTTTTTATATGTTCTAGATGGTATATGTTGTATCACTAAGTGTTCAAGTGTGTGGTCATAGTCAATTTCTATCATTTTTCACATCAGTTCCACTAATCCCACACTTATCCAATTTATGGAGTTTCCCTAGCAACCTAGCCTCATCCATGTTTCTTGAACTGTGCACTTTGCATCTGCAACCCTCAAGTTTTTCCCATTCATACTAGAACTACACAATGCGTATAAATGTCAGACTCCCTTGGCATAAAAAACTATGCAATGGCTTCATCCATTGTCCTTCTCTCAGTTGGAATCCACTGTCTCCAAAAACTATGCAATTTTTTCCTTCAGGAATCTCAGCTGCCTAGTTTTCTATGCATCCTGAAACTACACAGATGTGTCCTCCCAAGGCCTCATTCCATAGTGGTCGCTGTCACTTAAACTACACAATTTTTTTCTCAGTAGCCACAAATAAGGATGACATGTTAGCTATTTCTTAAGGAGGTGAGGATAAAGACAAGTAGACTAAGGAACCCAAGGTATGATATAAGACCGAGACGACATGAAGACTTCATCTTATGCATAACCCTTTGGAGGGTAGGTATGGAAAACAAAACACATATTTTGAAATTCACCTCTTAGTGTAGCATGAAGGACTTCCTATCATTTTCATATCATTATTTCTTCAATGAAACGCGTGGTTGCAAGCACTAACAATCATTCCATGTGTTTCCCTTAAGTGTCTTGCTCCCTTTCGCTTGTTGGATCAATTATCGTCTTTTGAGATGTTTGGTTTTTATGTCATGTTTTCGAACCTTTCTGGTGACCTTGAAGGTTGGTCTTTGTGTATATGAGTTTTCTTAGCCATGTAAACACCTATCACACTCATACACAAAGTTTTAAGCACTGTCGCACAAGTTTCGTCATGGTCATCCAAAGGTCTACCTCAAGTGTTGCAATTGTTGCTTTTAGTTCTAGACAGTCTCGTAGAGGGTAATGCTTTGTCTTATTGATCTGGTGGTATATGTTTTAATCTTATCAAAGTATTCTAAGTGTGTGATCACAATTTCAAATCCCTCACAAGTTCACTTGCCTCCTACACTTAGCCATTTTCCTAAAAAATCCTTCCAACCAGACAACTCGGCTTCACTAGACCCTGACTAAGTTGCACTGTGTAGTCTCAACCCTTGGTGATGTTTCTTTTCTTCCTGGAATTACACAATTCACAGAGGCTTCCCCCTAGGATAGTTGCACTACACAATACCAGAGGTGAGAAGTTTGCCTTCCTTCCCATATTTAAGCAAAAACTGCCTCAAAGTCCGACCTAAACTACACACTTCGTAATATCAATCATCAAACCTCCTCCTTGCCTACTAGAACCACAAAATGTGAAAATACATGAACCTTCTTTTCCTTCCAGAACTATGCATAGGTGTCCTCCTAGCATCTTCCCTCAGTCGGGACTCATTGCTCCCAAAAACTGCGTGAAAATTCCTCTATGGTCCCTTTGTTGCCCTGTCTTGCCTTCCCTTAAACAAATGTGCAGAGTTTCCCTAGGGCCCCACCTTGCAGTCTCCACTAGTGACCTCAACTATGCAATCCTACCTCCTAGTGGCCACTGTACAATTTTTCCTAACAATGAAGATTGTGCCCCAGAGTTCCTCAGTTAAGCCTAAGTTGTGCTCTGCGCAGTCTCAATGAACAGTCTCCCTCCCTATCACCTGGAACTGCATAGTGTACATTTACTGCACCCTCTTCCCTAGCCTGTCCAATGTCATCTATCCTAGTCCCGGTCCATTGAAAACAATGCATCATCTTAGTCTAGTAGGTTTTGGATTTGATGTCATCCCGTCATGAGTCAATTGCAGGAACAAGTACATTGATAGATCATGGTGAGACAATGAACGATAAGGAGAAGGAGAAAACATGCTAGAAGACTTATTTGCAGTTGGATGGATGAAGCTCATCAAGAACAAGTGAAGGAAACACATGCATGCAACCATATTACAAGACAAGTATCATTGAAGACCCCACAACATCAAGCTATGTGAAGAGAAGAGAGCGCATCGAAGAACACATCTATCACTCATCAACAACAATAACTTGACATTGCCACCTATTAGTGTCAGTCTTTGCAGCCTTCCTTCAGTGATCAAACATGCTCTTACACAAGTGATTTTAAGGTGTCAAGGTCAAATTTTATCATTTCAGTGAGTCTTCAAGTAAAATTTGGTCACTAGGAATTAGGTCTAGGGTTTGTTTCCACTCCTTTCAAAGTTGTCCAGATGTCGGTCTATGTCACTATTCAGCTGAGTCTACCATCATTCAGAAGGTTTTTATTATCATTTCATGTTCCATTGGGTCATTTCACACCTTGTTCATGCTTCAGTTGCGCCTAGGCAAGGTTCACTTCCCTCTCCTAGGGTTTTGAAGCTAATTTCTCTTGGATGGTTAAATCATCAGAAAAACTTGTATCTTAATGTTCATACACCTTCCCCTATCCTTAACATACCTTATCAAACACTTCCCATCACTGAGATCCCCAAAATTCCTCATTTTCACACAAACCCTAGTTTCTTGCTACAACCTGGCAATTTTCTATGGTTGGGCTTGTGTTTTCCCTTTTTGGACTGCTTCACTCAAATGATGTTTCTGAGCAAGGAAAGATGAATTTGAGAATAATGAGAGAGGTTTTTTTTCTACCACAGACCAAGGAAGAAACACCTCCCTCACTTTTTACACAGGTGTCATGGTTTGGAAGAAATGTCAAAAATACAATTGCCTCAGGAGAATTGATGCACCTTTGGCGCAACCTTGGGAAAATCAAGTTTTCGCCTATCTTGGTTGGCCAAATGACTTGCTTGATGATCCAAACAATAACTAGAGACACATATATTTACAATGAGCTATCATGAGCTCAATTTGGAGTTGAGGAAGGCATTCACAAGTTTATTGTAACAACACTCTGTCTTTAGGCCGCCTCATTTGGCACAGTTCGACCAGTCTTGGGAGATTTGATTTTTTATAGTGAAACTTAACTCCAAATAAACAAATTCTAGTTGGGTTGGAATTTAGACTCAAATACCTTTCCAATGCGCTATCATGAACTCAATTTGGAGTTGCGGAAGGCATTCAAAAGTTGACCGCAACAGCACTCTCCCTTGAGGCAGCCTCATTTGGCACAGTTCGACTAGTATTTGGAGATTTGATTTTTTATAGGGAAAATGAACTCCAAATCTAACAATTCTAGTTGGGTTGGAAAGTAGACTCCGATACCTTTCCAATGAGTTATCCTGTGCTCAATTTGGACACCGAGAAGGCCTCCAAAAGTCACCTGGAAAAGAGCGCGACGCACAGGAGGAGGAGCGCGACGGTTTTATAAATATTTTCACTTTATATGGTCAGTTATACAAGTGGCAAAGGAAGGCAAAGGGTCACCCAAGCCATTTTTCCTGTTTGTGGTGCTGCACCTGTAGCTGATGTTTGGCTCTCCACCTTCATTTTTTGACCCTTGGGCGTTCTATCTCTTCATGTCACATTCTATATATTGTATGCAAACCATTTGCAAAGCAATGGGTTGGTTGGCTTGTAACTTCTGGGGGACTGTGGGAAAGAAACTTTGTTTCTGCACTGTATATTTTTACAGAGAATTAATGAAAGGCAGCGGCTCTGTTTCATGAGATTCATGTGGTTGTGAGTGTAGCAAATGTGTCTCTTATGTTTCATATGTATCTTGTTATGTTTCATAGTTCATTCCATATTCATTTATGGTGAAATTATTCGAGTGAGATTAGGTAGAATTCAATTTTATTGCTCTACCTGTGGGAACATTTCATGTACAGTGTTCATTCTTCTGTTGAAAAGGATTCATGTTTTCCATGATCTTTTCACCTTCTTAATCAATCTCTCCATTCCTCCATATCTTAAAACTAAAATTTCTATTCTTTCCGCCTACCTTGCCTTACGAAATAATCTATGCCTTTATGTTAAGTTCTCTGTTCATTGAGGTCCAGTGGTCCCATAACATCCCAGAAACATAGTCATTCATAAAAATCACTCCTTATATTCATTTTCACTTACTAGCCTAAGACAAATAGTTCATTGTATGTCATCTCAGACCATTTCATTTACTTATTCACTGAGTGTGACTCGGAGAGAGACCTCTCCTGTTCTGGTAGGGCTAGCTCCCAGACTGAGCGTGGTTTGTGGTTACCCTGAATTTTGCCTTCTTTCAGCTTGAGGTGGATTTAGGTGCTAACACCACCATAGCCAGTTAGTCCATGTCAATAGTGTCATGTCAATTTTTGTCATGAGTTTTCGAGGCCACATCACTACTATGGGCCATATTTGTTGTAACTGAATGTAATGTAAAGTGAAAGTCCAACGGACATACAATGAAGATGAAGAGTCATGTCAGTTGAAAATTCATAGGAAGTTGAATGGTCATGAGGAAGTCCAAGAGTCACAAGGTTCAAGCATCACCCTTGGCTATATATACCCCTCCCATTGTATGAGAAAATAAATTTTCACCTTGGATCCTCCCATGAATCATAGAGAGTTTTTAGTCAGTTCGTTGAGGAGAGAGGAGTCACTCCAATGTTGCACTATTGGGGCTAGTGTGCATGATGTACATATGTGTCTTGGAACTTTTCCTTAATTCAGAAGCTTTTTCAGTCCAGCATGTTTTCATGCATGTTTTATAGATGTTTGTAAGACTATTATTTCAGTATTTGTAACTCATGTTTGTTTCACATGTACTAAGATAGTTGAACTATTTTGGTTGTTTTAGTACTTACCTTGTCGGGAATGTGTTGTATTGATTATCATTGTTGTCTCATCCTTGTGGACTACTCCATATGATATTAGACTTATCTTCCTCGCTTACTGGTTATAACGACCGTCACATCTATTATGGACTACTATGTTGGATGGTGGACGAGTGTTCCCTTGTACTTTGGTTTGAACGATTGTTGCATCCGTTGTGGATTATTCTGCTGAATGTTGGAAAAACCATTCTTGGTTCCCATGTGTCTCTTCTTGGGTGGTACTATTACCTCTCACTTAGAGTCTCACTTTTGTCCCCCTTTTGCAATAAGATAACCTTGACACAGTTACTTTACGCACTCACCAAACACACTTTCCTTCTTCTTTGAAGATACCAACGTAACACTCTCACGTGCTAACAGTTAGAGCTAAGGCATATCTTTGAGTATATGGAAGCCTAGCCTTTATACCGGATGGGACTCCTACACAAAATGGTGTGAGTTCTAGTTGGGAATTCATATCAAGGAGATCCCCTTGGTTGACGCATTTCCAACACCGTCAATAGGTGTGTAACTTTTTTCACACTGAGAGATCATCCAGTTAAACTAATAATCAACTTATGCATGCAGATAATTCATGTTACCCAATTAAGGTTGGAGTTCAATGGCAGTGTACTATAGATTCTAGGCAATTCCAAATTGTAGAGGTGGTGCATGTAGTCAGAGAAGGGTCCTACAAGGATTTCACAATTCTAATTGGGAATTTGCATAATTAATAGGAGGCTAATTCCTTGAGGAACAACGCAAGGAAATAGGGACTTGGGAAGGCTTGGATTTGTTTAAATATTGACCATATATTTTCTAGGAAGAAGTGAGATAGATTATACTAGTGCACAAGTTGCTCAATCTTGAGCAAGCATTGTATTTCTTCTCTATTTTCTAACTAATGCAATATAGATAGGAAGGGGGTTTGAGAAGTTGTTTTCCGCTTTGATAAATATATGAACATATGTTATTGAATCTTGTATCATGTTGATGTTGTGATTTTTCAATCATTTAATTGTTTCCGTTGATGAGTAGAGTAGATTCAAGTCTTTTGTTTTAGCATATTACATAAGTTGTTTGAATCTACAAGGAATTTCTACAGACAATAGTAGATCTAGTTTTTTTTTCTCTACTCTTATGCAAGATCTGCCTAGGTCAAAGTAATGATGAATACATACATAATGAAATCATGGAGGGCTGACATTGTGTCTTTTCTCATGTTGGTGATGTGGGTGCACTGTGAACTATGTTCAAGGGAGCGCCATACACAGGGGAATTAACCTTTAAGCAACACCATCTTGGATCTCTCTCTAGGATGTCTATGCTATGTTTGATATGGGTTTTGGCCATATTGAGGAAGTTGTAGTGAATATGCAGTGTCCTGATCTTTATTCTTATGTTTATGTGGGTACAATTCTAGTCGAAGGATCTCTCTACCATCCCATATCTACCATATGGGCCTCTATTTCTCCATATTTGAGCCACGAAATCAAAGATTCAGATTAGTCTAGTGAGGAGGAGTTTCAAATTTTTTTAAAACCCTAAATGAAAACTCAATACTTATTATGGCTCGACCAGTGGATTCAATATCAAATCTGAAAAGAAGGTGCATGAAAAATTGGGTTTACTAGTTAATAACTAGAATTTTATCCTTGAGGGTAAATCATTAGAATATGCCATCAAATTTAAAGCCTAAGAAATTGAACATAATTATACTATCACTATTAATCTAAGGTTACATGGTGGAGCCTCTGGAATGAGCATACCATCAAGGTGAACTTCAATTGCCAAGGGTTTGAATTCATTTAAGTATGAAGTGATAGGGAATGTTGCCACACCAGACAAAAAATCCCTAGATCTGACAATTCCAGGTCCTTACTTAGTTTAGAACATGGAGAAAGCTCCAAATTTGTGAATAAAATTTCTAGAAGGAAGTGGTCATTTTACTGGTCTACAAGGCAAAGCCCTTATATGTCAATTTAATGATTTATGGCCCAATTTTGAAGATCTCCATCAATGGATCTACATCAACAGGACAAAAAAATTTGATATTTATGTTGGGTGTGTATTATATTCTTTCTATGACTAGCTCCACACACTAATAATTGGGCAGATCTAAGGACGTGGGGCGGACCCAAAGATGGTGGGAGAACCTACCCATGTTTTTGTGCATGGGTTTTGCACATGGTTTTGGGCATGATGGTTTCCTACCCATGGTATTTTGTGTGTCCAATCAAGGGAACTATGGTTATGTTCTAATCCATGGTTAATGGATTGGATTTTATGAATGCTTTGACATCTATATACATGTTTGTAACATTGAAAGGAATATAATGAAAAACCATTCTAGTAGTCCTAGTTTTGGGATCCAAGGGAAAATCTCTATGTATATTTTTTTTATGTTCTCGCCATTGTATATTTCATGTTTTAAGAATTCATTTGTAAGTAATTTCTTTACAAGTTTAAAACCTACAATTTATATGTGCGCGAAGGTATTTTTTGTCGTACTATTTGACAACAAAAAAGACTTGGAATATGTCATCAATAGAAGACCACCATTTTTGGGAAGGGTGGGTCTCTTTGTAATGCCATTGCTTTTTGGTTTTGATGCCACAATAATGGTGGTCACGAAGATGTCGGTACGGGTAAGGTTGCATAATCTCCCTCTTCCTTTCTAGCATCACCAAGTCCTAAAAGGCATTGGAAATTCATTAGGGATATTTCTAAAGATGGATTGAGAAAGGATGGACAAAGATATCTTTACTTTTTCTCACATATGTGTGGATATAGACTTAAACAAAAGCCTAACATATTGTGTCCATTTGACCCACCAATATTTCAAGTGGACATTATGTTTAGATTTTAAAAACACTTCTTTCAAGTGTTGAATTTTCCATAAGATAGGGAAATTGCAGAATTCATGCCCACAAGGAAAAAAAGGACAAAGAAGAGATCACAAAATCCAAAGAGTTGGAAATTTATATATTCACCCTTTTCTAATGATGAAGATGAACAAATGGATGAGAACTAGCAAAAACTAAAGGAACAAAATCAACAAGTTACTCAAATGGAGAGAGAAGAGAAGAGAGAGGATCCTGCCAAGTATGCAATGAAACCCATTGATTTAGTGGTGATTCAAACACCTGGTAATCACAATGATGAAAAGAGAAATAACCGAGTTTTAAAGAATCAAGGGAAATGATGTATAGTAGGATTCTTTTGGACTTGATAACAATTTGTGAAGCACTTTTACTTTTGCTTGTTAGCTTGATCTTCTTCTTATTATTAGTGTATGTTCTTTTACTTCATCAAAATGCTACCAAAAACATAAGAACAAGAACACAAGATGTTTGCTCTTTGCAAAGGCCAAAACCTCTCTTCTCTTGAGAGGCTAACCCTTTGGTAAGTTTCTCTTATTGAAGCTTCTATTGATAAATTCCAGGCACTAGACCCTTGACTAGAATGTCCTCCAAGAACAACTCAAGTCCTTCCTCCTTTCTGCACTTTGTTCCCTGGCACTCAGTCTTCCTTCTTCCAGCACATTTCTCCCTGACACTTCATATTCATTCTTCATTGTTTAATTGGAGATAAACCTTGTTTATGTGAGCTCTAGATGATATGCTTCTTTTCTATACTTAGTGATATCCTTCACTTATGTAGACACCTTCCTTATTTCCACCAAACGAGATCCTTCTTGAGATATAGATGTAGACTTGGTGTGACTGTAGAACAACCCTATTTCTTCGCATGTGTGGAAGGTATCCTTGTGAATTAGGGTCCTTTCACCTTCGCTTAAGAGATAATTTTCCTCGCTTGAGTAGGAGGCCTTATAGGCCTAAATTTCTAGCCCAAACATAGATAAATAGAGGATTGTTATGTTGTTGCGGTTATGAATGTAGGGATGGCTCTATTTCTCACATGTGTGACTATGTTCCACCATATAAATAGTCCTTTTTGCTCTGGTCTAGAGTTCTCCTTCTTCGTTGCACTAGAGGCTCCTTACACTTATCTTCTCTTCACTTTTTCTCGACTTCCCTTCTTTTTTTATTTCAGATTTAAGTGCTTGACATTATGAGGAATTAGACAACCTCTATCTATAGAGGACTATCCCTCCTTTAGGCCAACTTGAGGTCAACTTGTAGGCTGTAGGCCGACTTGTAGTTTCTTCATCATTTTTTATCACTGAAGGATGTCATTGCATGGAGAGGAATTGACTTTGCTTGGAGGGATTTCCTTTGACTCTTTATACAAGTATATACATGGTGTAACATGCCCTTAAGAGTCTTCAACAATTTTTTTTTTAACTCTTTGAATCTACTATATCACTTTAGCATGTGCTAGACCTACTTCAATGACGAAGAAACTCATTGATAAATATTGAAAAATATATATTTCTTTTCTTGAATAAGTAAAAATATCAAAAGTACATTTATTAAGACTGAATCTAGTTACACTTTCTTCAACACTCCCTCTTCACTAGGGAGGTATTCATAAATCTTACAAGGTGTTTGGCCATTTTCAATTTTGAAGAATTCACATAAGAGAAACTGGATTGGAAATCCATCTGTTATAGCATCATAGTAACCAACATTGTTTCCACAACAGGGCCTTGACTGACAGCTCTATCTTTCAATAGATCATAGCGTAATGTTGGCAAGACCAATGACTTGTAGAATCCTTAGTCATTGTATCTCAAGGTACATATCCACCCGGGTGTTCACTAAGTATGATATTTTAGGACTATTCTTATCTTGGGTTCCCATCTCTCAAAGAATATCAACCATCTTTCCTACTCTTGTCTTGGATGCCCTAAACATCCTCAAAGAGTATCGAATGCCAGATTCTTACCCCATCCTCTCATTATTTCTTCCCAATTGAAGACAAGAATGGTGTGTCTATATCTTCCTCTCAATTGAGGAAGACATGCCCAAGTATCCTCTAACAAGGTACTTGTCCAAGTTCCTTTGTCATTGGAACTTTTTATAAATCCCTCTTAGCTAGGGCCTTGTCCATTCATCAACAACTTCTTCTTCTCGGGTCCTGTAGCTACTTTATCTCCTTCTTTCCTTTGATGTCATGAATTCTTTGTTCGAACTTCTTCTTGGTAGGGAATCATCCATCGATCACTTTCTTTCTTGGTTTGTAATGTCATTGCTTCCTTCATGGAAATTGGTCTCCTTGTCATATATTAGGTTCTCTTTTCATCTGGCTATTCCTTTGTCATCTTGTTTATGCTTTGGAATACTTTTTCATATGGATTCTCCATTGTACTTGCTTTTTTCCATACTTTGATCTAGTAGCCCTTCATGACTTCATCCTAATATTGCTTCAACATTAAATGGTGCTTTTTTTTGGATGGCTTCTTCTTCATGACATATTTGTAGAGTAGAATCAGTTATTTCCACCTTTCATATCTCCAAGGCCTTCATAGGTGTCAAGGTTCCTTTCATAGTTTTCTTCCTCTGTCAGAGTTGTCATGCCTTCTTTCGGGAGATGTCTTCAAAATATCTTGTCAAATAGTGATTCATTGTAATCATGGAGTTCTTCACATGCTTGACCTCTTTCTTCATTTGCTTCTTTTTGGATAGATTAGTCAACCACCTTATGCTCCTTGTGGGAGAAATTCTTCATTGCTTTCTTCTAGGACTAGTCAACATTCCTTCGCTTGCTTCTTAGTTAGCAATATTATACTCCTTATGTGAGTATTTCCTTTTGTTGACCTTCATTGCATTGTAGTACATGCCTTTGAGCATGTCATTCGTGAAAGAGATTCTTTCATACTTGATCATGTCATAGAATTATTCATATGACTCAATAATATACATATGATAACATGACTAAACTTTGATGCATACATACCTCATATTTATTCTCCTTTGATCATCTTATCTTCAATTGATTGTCCATGGTGTGGTCCTTCTCGCTTCAACTTAGCTTGCCTACATATCATCATTTTTATTGAATCCCATGAATGGACTCCCAATGAGACATATGCTTTTGTTTATGAATATTCTGAAGATTCCATCAGAGGATCTTGAATACCCTTACCCTGCAAATGTTTATTCCTTTTGATGACAGAGGCCTTCTAATATTCTTAATCACGATCAATTTTATTTCATTGTGGATGAGGTCCTATACTAGGTATTCTCCTTCTACATGAATATCTTGAGCAATATCTACCATGCTCCTATATTCTAGAAGATATTTCTAACCATGCATTTTGTTCTATTTATAAATTCTCCTTCTACATGAGTATTTTGAACTCTATGTGCATCATGCTTCTAGATTATAGAAGATGTTTCTATCCATGCAGTTGTATTCTATTCCTACATGCTCCTATACTAATCAAAGCTTTGAAACAGTAAAGAAGTAGACTTAGTCATAATAGACATCTAGAGGATCTTCCTTCTTTCTATTCTTTTCTTCTTCTTTCACCTCTTGAGTCATGTAAGATTCTTCCATTTTTCCTTTGTTGTTGTTTTCCTTCTTAAGTTTTGGACAATTCATTTTTTAGTGTCCTTATTATTGGCATCCAAAGAATTAGATTTTGGATATATCTCTATTGTTTGTTCTTCACGGACTGAATTTGCCAAATTTTCCCTTTTTCCTGGCTATGGTTACAAATGCTTGCTCCTTTGATCCCACATCCTCTTTTATTTAAGTCTAGTTTCCTCTATCTTGCATAGATACCATAATTCACTTAATGGGGTAGCTTCCTTCTTGGCATATATGCTTGATGTGAAGTTTCCCAAATCCTCAGGTAGAGCATTGAGTACTACAGTTGTCATTTCTTTGTCAGACATGACTTCTCCTAGCTCTTGAAGTTGATCTCTTGTCTTAGATATCTTCATGAAGTGTGGAGCTATTCCTTCCTTTGATATCTTCATTTTATACAAATCATTTCAAAAAGATATCACTTCTCCAGTTGTGCTTACCCAGAATAGCTCTATTAGCGTGTCATAGATTTCTTTTGATGTTTCAAGTTTGGAGACATAAGGAATGAGAGAGTATTTTATGGATTCTATTAGAATCCTTTGAGCTCTTGTCTCAAGGATATTATTATATTTGGCTAAGGCTTGAGTTTGTCAAGTGTGATAGAACCCGAACCTGATAAAAACAAACGTTATAAATTATAAGTTAAGTTTTGCACTTACTAAAAGGGCACTATATGAGGTAGTTATTCATTTAGGCAAAGTATGCTATAAACAATGAAAAGTATGCCACTCACCTTGCATCTCGTAGAATTCTAAATAACTCTAGAAAAATGCACAACTAAAATTGCGATTTCGTGATTTGCGATATTGCGATAATCTTATCACAATCACATAATCGACATTTTGTACTTTAAACTTGCCATCTTAAAGTTGTTCCCTTATCGTTTGTGATGTGGTAGTTTATATGAGTAAAAAAGGAAATCATAAGAGATCTTAGTACGTATTTAATAAGTTTAATGGAATTTATGTTAAGAATGGATCGACATGATTTGATATCTTTTCATCTGTGTTTTGAATAACGTTCCTTTCTTGTCACCTTTAAAGGTTAACTATATGATTTAATTCTCATTGTCATTCTCGCTTTGTGCTTATCTGATAACTTCCATTGCTTCATTTCAAGAAACCTCCATAGAAAACATCATTAGAATGAATGGAGAAGAAGGGAAATGTGACTGCATATGAGAAATCAGACATGGTACCACTTTTCTCCGATATCACATGTAATAATGATGGAGGAACCATGACATGGGAAGCCATGTATAACCTGTTAGAAGAAGAGCAGCCCGGGCCACTAGTATCAAAGGCCACTACTGATGCTCAAGAGTCATATGACGCGTCCTATTTCGAGACAACATGTTCATTCTTACACTGAATAGCTGCAAGACTGAAGATAATACCATACACGTATATGTTGAAATGGGTAATTGATGAGGTAGACATCTCAGACAGGAATTTCAAGAATAAAAGGCAACAAGTCATGGGGTCTTTCTCACCAGACAATCTACGCCTAATGTACTAGCTACCAGAGCCTCAAAAGCTCTATAACAAAGAGTTCCTTGAGAATTTTTCCAAAGAGAACAAGGACCCATTGGATGTTACGCAAAACTGGAGATGAAGTGTAGGCAAACTCAAATGGGATAAAATTGGTATGTACTCAATGGTATCCACTTCTCCCCCTCATAGTTTCGCAGCACGAATGATGTGTAGGTTGTTCGATAGATGTGATAGCACCAAATTTTCCATGGAGTGGCTCCCATCAATAGATGCAGTAGTTAATGCAAAAATTATGAGCTGGGATCATATTTTATCAGACAATTTAGCAAAGGGCATTATGGAGTATAGAAAGAAGAGAAGTATTTTTGCAAGGATTTTTACACATTTCTTTATGAGTGCTTTTATTGATGCAATTTGTTTTAGTTCGTAGTTTTTGAATATGGGATGAAAGTGAATTGTAAAAAACCCACTTACCATCCATATATACCATAAAATTTTGTGGGAATCTCAATTCCACCCCCATTTTTATAAAATATGTCAAGGTGTTATGCTGCCTATCCATAAAGAAATTTTTGATAAAACAAACTCTAGGTTTTCTAAAGAGGTCAAAGTAGATATCTTTCCAGTAGCCAAATGGTTCAGGGAAGAGATATTCACCTACATTAGAGTTTTTGGGAGCATTTGTTCTCCACATGTCCTCCCATATTACGTTCCCGACAAACTTTTTGCCAGAGAAATAGCCTATCAAATAGTAGGGGAAGGAGGTTTAACCAGAGGACTGAGAGAACAAAAGAAATACATTTGGTAAACTTTCCCATTACAATGTGGTTCTTTCACACTACATGATTATGGACATGTAGTAAAGGAAGTAGATATTATTATGTCTCTAAAATTGGCTATAGTTCTAGGAAGGAAATATGACCCAAATCACATTGCTAAGGAATTTACTACTATGGTAAAAGTCAAACAGTTCAACCATGAAGAGGATGCATTTGACAACCTCTTCCAACAAGTCGAAACATTTTCACAAGTTCTACATACGGCATCATTACTATTAACCTCGTAAGATATCAATGCCTTTCATGTGTACATAAATAAGAGATTGTTAAAGTTACCATTAGACCTATTGCAGATTGAACTAATAAGAGAGCCAACTCCTAGTGTAAGCTTGGAGGGAATTTCCAAAGAAAATTATGAAAAAGAAACCCATGAAAAGTCAACTCATGAGTCAGAGCACTCAAAATGAAAATCTCAAAATGGAGGAGCAAACACAAATAAAGAGTCTAAAAAAGACACAACTAGAAGTACAAAGGAAACAACCAAACAAGCCTTGGCAAAGAAGCAGGCTGAGTTTTCTTCTACTTCATCTCAGATAGGTAAAGCTCCAGTCATTGACCTGGAACAAGAACGAGAGAAATTCAATAAGAAACTCCATATGTACACAGATCTAGAGAAAACATCTAAACTACAAACCCCCAAGCAAACCCATCATAAAGAAAATCTAGAAACAATAGGGGAATAAACTACAGGTACCCAAGATATTGAGATTATTACTACTATTCCTACTTCCAAAATTGTTTTAAGAATTGAGGAAATACCTCCATTAGATATATTATACAGTCCTACTCATAAGTCTATAGTCAAAATACAAAGGAAGAAAAGAAAATTGGATGCCATGGCTATTTGCAACTCTGGAAAATGAACCAATGGATATTGTGTGGAAGGACACACCCATCAACCCATCAAAAAATCTCACAAAGTTGTCGTAGTTCATAGGAGCTTATGCCGCAACCACCATTGACATGGTGATGAAAGTTCGAATGCCGCTGAAGGAAAATGAACATAAAATTGTGCTGCCATAACAACAATTAGCCCAAGAAAAAACTAAACAACAAGCACAATTATAGGTAACCCAACTCCAAAGAGAATTCGAACAGATGAGGGTACAACACCAAGACATCCTAGCAGAAAAGGATTCGTAAATATATGCCATGATGGATAAATTCAAAGACAACCCGCAAATTGACGAATTAATCAAAGAATCAGTCAGCCTCAATTCCCTATTAATGTAGCAAGAAGAAATATTCTGCCAAAAAATCTCACAAATAAATCCTTATTGCGAGACCATTGATAAATCGAAGAACCAAATAATTGATATGAGGTTTGAGTACAAAGAAATCCACCAAAAGGTTTCTAAATTTATCACTTGGCAGGAAATGGAGGATGGAAGAAAGGCTGACCAACCAAGACTGGAAGAGTCCCACAAAGATATTTTGTTTATGGATTGGGACTCTCGGTTGAGGCAGGAAAAAAGGGTGACAATGATAGTAGCATGAGCGGCAAGTAGAAAAATAGAAATCGTAAATGAAAAGCTTCATGGTGCCAACCTTGTTAAGGAATGTGTACCATGGTTTCTACCAAGTGTCAAACAACTAGAGCAACAATGGAAACAAAATGTGCAGGAAAAGGAAGAGGCTATTAAACAACTAACCAGGCTAAATTGGGAGACATACTAGTATTTTCTAGTAAAACCACACAACTAGTGGATGACTCTAAGGTGCTTAACAACCTCTGCACAAAACATGGTGCTAGCATTGACAAATGCCATATTTGCTGGGAAATTAAAATCTATAATCAACTAGCCGCCTCAGCTCAAGCCAATGATTGATATTTGTGACATCAGAGATAAAGTTCAAAGGAGCTAGTCATTGATTTACTTTACTTTTAGTTTTATTTTTTCCCATTTTGAGGAAGGTTGTTTGAATCCTCTTCGCCTATTTTTGTAATAATATATTTTGAGGCATATATTTTACTATTTAAACCCCTCTCATGCATTTAGAGAGGGGTCCAATTTTTTTATCAAAGGAACCTTTCAAGACATTACACTTTTTTACTTTTGTGTAGGTTTTGATGAAATGAATGGAACAGGATATATTTTTCTTTAAACATCTAGCATGCTCTACTAAATTCACTTTTGTACTCTTAGAATGTGTTGGATTGAATGAAATTGGGTCTATATTGCTAAAGAACATGAGCTGGGCTTATCATATATGGCACTTTTATTGTATGGTTATGTTTTATTTATGTATTAAGAAATACTTCTTTTAATTGTTTTATGTATGAAAGTCGGAATTATAGTTTTGCATTATTGCGCTTCTATATTATGTTAGCTTTGATTCCGTTTTGAATACATTAACAATTTTCATATGCGATATATTTCTCTCAATTTTTTTTTTTCTAACTATTTATCCAAAACAATTATCATTGAATGATTTCATTTCTTTTGGTAGTTGAATGATATTTATTACCAATTGTTGTAAGACATCATTATAGATTGCATATCTTATTTTATTCCCAGGTATATTTATAGTTAGGTAATGTTATATTAAGATATATGCATGTTTTTATTAGTTAGATTAGATTACACTTATCTAAACCATTTCCCATTACATCCTATATCATCCCATCAGCATTATCAAATCAACCCTTTCTAGGAAACTGGTCCCATTATCCCCAGTTGGAGCCACTATAACAAACGGAAAAGGAGTTGCTTTCAAGGCTTCAAGATTTTGGCACTAGCACTAGAAGGAGGGCCTGGCTATGAATGGCAAGAAAATTTAAGTCAAAAAGCCATTCCAAGAATAAGACCCCCTCACCATCACCTCCAACTTCTCGGTCACATTCTAAATCCCCAAATCCTAGGCATGAAGTTGTAAACAAATCCTTAGAATCCACTATTGTTATTCCAAAGAAATTAGACCAATGTTCTTCTACAGAAACTCCAAAAGTTCAGTCTTTAATCCATACACTGCAAGGGATTTCCTTATCTGAAGAAGAATCTAAATTATCCCAAGCTAGTGTTTCTTCTCAGTTTCCTTCCTCTCAAAGGTTAACCAGATTGCAGAGAAAAAAAATTGGGATTCCCCCATTTGAATTTCCTCTACCTCAACCTTGAAGGAAAACTAAGAAAACACAATCTAAAGCTCATAGTGAGATTCTCTCATCATCACCTAAAACACCCTCATTCTTTCCATCATCTTCCTCACAAAATCAATCATCCACCTCACAACTCCAGATCGTGATCTACACTAGTACTGGAGCACAAGCCTCCTCTACCCAATCACCTTCAACAACTGGAAAATCTTCATCTACACATAGATCCATTATGCCTCAGACCATGGACAAATCCAGGAGTTGTTCAAATGGAAGGACCATTACATGCACTACCTGTGCATCCAGAAAAGTGGTTGCCAAAATTCAACCCTGATGATGGTCTAGCTACTGAATAACACATAAATAACTTCATGTTGTCCATAAATTTGAATGAAGCAGTATAAGAAGATGAAGTTGTAAGATTATTCCCTTATACCTTACAAGGATCAATAGGATCATGGTATTTTTCATTGCCATCTAGTTCCATTAATAGTTGGGATGCCTTTCAAGAGCAATTCCTAACCAAGTTTGGAAATGATCGATTGACAACTACTCTTCTCAATAATGTCTCCAACTTGAAAGTTGAACCTAGAGAACCAATTAAGGAATTCAATTCAAATTTTAAGTAAGTTATTGAATAAGATCCCAACTGCATCCAAGCCTAGTGATGAAGTTCAAAATGAATGGTACATTTTTGCTCTTCCCTCAAATGCAGTTATTTTTGTTGATAGGGCTGCCAAACTTACTTTGGCAGAAAACATGAAAAAAGCCATAGTTGTAAAAAAACACATTTTAGCTTTAGATAAGAGAATGCATGTGAAGAAAGAAAATCCAAGAAGGCTACTTTCGGGGATGAATCTAAGAAGAAAGCACCTAAAGATCCTTTTTTTACACGAAAAATTTTCACCATGACTTTCTGTAATCAATATGAGTCTATCGCCACTCATACATACCTCCTTTGCAAGTCTTAAACCTCAGCTCTGCATATCAAGCTTTGAAAATGAGAGAAAGTCCTTAAGAATCTCTAAAACTCTGGTTTCGCACTTTCTCTTAGCCTTACCTGTGGTGGCGCACTCACTAGTCATGTCCCATGCACACTTGACCGCTCTGTATCTACATATATGGGTGCGAACCCCTGTAAAAGTGAAAAGGCCCGAGTTTATTCTTGAAAACTCACTTTGAGTCAATTCTGGAAGCTTCTAGAGGGAATCTTGCGTTGGCAAGTTCACTCCTTGAGGGTGCATGCATCCCATTCCTTAAGGAGCTAACCCCTTTATGTGAGGAGCTTATCCCCTTGAAGAAGGACTCTATCCCTTCAATGGTGGACCTATAACCTCCTTCCCTTGCACTATAAAATGAAGCCTTGGGCTAGTTACTTAGGGGGTTGAAAGCTGAATATTTTTTAGGGTATATGTTGCTGGAACTTAGTCTTCCTAATTGAGCTTTTGAGAGGAAATATCACATACCTTTTGATCTCATTTGGGAAAGAGTGAGACTTGTCAAAGTAGAGGAGATTCCTGCCTGGACCCTGGGAAGAGCTTGTGCAGCATCAAGGCACCAAGGTTGTAAAGTTCTTCTTTCTCAAAGTTAATACAATCAAGTTTATTTTTCTCAATAAGCTGTGTTTAATGGTTTATTTCATAGACTCCATGATCACTATGATGAACATGATTTATTATATTAGCTATGCAGGTGTTCCTTGATGTGTGCTTGTTTGTGTTTGCAAGTTATTAAAAGGATACTCTTTGAAGCTACTGGAGCAAGGCTGCCACAAACTAGCATTGGACTTGAGGTAGGGTCTAAAACACATCTTAGTTTGTATTAATGAATCGAAATATGTTTAGAGAAAAGTAGATTTGCTTGTCCTGCTTGTTGCTAGATATCAATTGATACTAGGGAGATTGGTCTTGTCCACAAGAACGATTTATCCGCTTAACACCTTTTCATCTTGAACGTCTATAAAAGGTCCTTAAAACCATGTCCAACGAAATGGTTGACATTAAAAAATAGGTAGCTGAGACTTCTTCAAGGAAAGCTTACATACCTTACAAAAGAAATCATTCCTCTGATCCTAAACCTCCAAATATAACATCAAATGTTGAATCGGATGTGGAGGTAGAGGAAATCTCAACAACTAAAGAATAAATTGATGACGAAGAAGTAGTTGAATTACAAGGAATGTGGGATTTCATTCTTCCTAATGAAGAATCACAACAAGCATTACCCATCGCAACCAGGAGTAGGAGCACCGTTGATTTTCCACAAACAAATAAAAAATAGAAATAATCAACTCCAGCTCCCAAAGACAAAGAAATAGGTAAGAAACCTTCTCCCAAATCCACTCAAATGACTCCTCAATCAAATTCTTCACCTTCAGCCAAAACTCTACTAGTATTTGATGAAATGGAATACAACATCATCGAAGATATGAAAAATACTAGAGCTAATATTACATTACACGATCTTAGAAATTTAAAACATAAACAAAAGTTATTGCTCAAAGAACTAAAAGCAATCCCTACTTCTCCTCTTCCCATTGTTTTAAGCTCATAGGCTCCTCAAGAAATGGGTAGGCCTCCCAGTACTTCATCAGAAAAAATAAGTTCAACTGATATTGCTTTAATAGGCGAAAGATCTAAGTCTCACACACTTCCATTTATTTTCACTTTTGAAGTTTTCAATAAGAATTTACACAATTGTTTATTAGATTCTGGAGCTTCATCCAATATTCTATCAAGAACTGTTTCTGCAAAATTGAATGTGGAACCCCAAAAATCTATTGTTTGCATTGTGCAGTTAGATCGATCTCAAGTCAAAATCATAGGATAACTCAATCAGGTCACTATTAGACTTTCATCAAACCTGAAAGTATGTCAAGTGATTTACATTCTTGTGGTCGATATCATGGAATTCTATGGTTTGATCCTTAGAAGAGACTGATCTAAAACTATTCATGGTTATTTCGCAACAGACTGGTCTCATACGTGGCTTCCTTATAATGGTAGGCGGAATCAAATAAGGGTTGTCCATGAGAAAAATCAAAAGTATATCATTACAAAACTACATGGAGAAAATGAGCCCGTTGCATACAATAATAATATCATTGGAAATTACTGAGTTGAATCATTTCTAGGCAATTTTAATGCAAATAATTCACCCTTTTTGGAAAATTTTGTTATATCACAAGTCGAAAACTATTCTCAAACAGATTCTTCTAAATGCATCAATTTTTTAAATAAACATGTAGTTGATTCTTTATTTTGAAAATTAATTTTTGATGGATCTAAATCTAATGATGGAGATGGAGCAGGTTGCATATTAATTAGTCCCGAAGGGGAAAAACCTATATTAGCATGGAAACTTGAATTTGATTGCACAAATAACATTGTCAAATATGAAGCATTAGTTCAAGAGTTGTACAAAGCCATTGGTCTTGATATCAAATATCTTCAAGTGTTTGGAGATTTGGAAATTGTAATTAAACAGGTAAGGAATACTATACGTTGTCTCTATGGACATTTGAAACATTATCAATCACTAGTCCAAGACCCCACCTCCCATTTTATAACATTTAACATTTCCCCGATTCCAAGACTTCAAAATGCAAGTGCCGATATTTTGGCTAACATTGCATCCAAGCTCATTCCATCGGGAGATTATAGTCTGGATCGCTTTTCTATAGAATTATTTTTTAGGCCTTCTATTCTTGACAATATCACCAATTTCCAAGTTTTAATAATGATCCCGATATCATAAATTTTCTAACATGTGAAGACTCTTATGATGACCAAATAATAGATGAAGATCAACATGACAACCAACATAAGCAGGAAACAATTGAAAATTCCATACCTAAATATGTGGTTAAGCTGGAAGATTTATATGATCTGAAGGACATATTCAAGAAGCCTACTAACTCAAAGCTTCAAAGTTCAACTTTGAGGTTTGAATTAGTTAATCATGGAATTGACCTTAAACCTCAAAATATTAGTTTGAGAATGGGTCTTACATATGATGAAGACTAGCATTTATTCATTTGTTAAAGAAATACAAAAAAGTTTTTTCTTGGAATTATGAAGATCTTAAGACATATGATATTTCCATCATTCAACATACCATTCTTATGATATCCAATGAAAAGCCTGTACAACAGAAGTTGAGAAAGATTCATCCGAATTTATAAAATCAGATCAAATCTGAATTGAATAAACTTCTCAAATCCAACAAAATTTTTCTTGTCAAGCATTCAAGATGGGTTTCTAAGCTTGTTCCAATCAGAAAAAATAATGGTGATATTCGAATATGTATAAAATTTCGCAAGCTCAACAAAGCTTGTCAAAATGACAACTTTCCATTTCCTCCTATGGAACAAATACTGCAATCAGTTGCAGGCTCAGAAATGATGTATTTTCTGGATGGATTTTCAGGTTATAATTAGATTCTCGTACATCCATATGATCGGCTAAAGACCACATTTCGAACCAAGTGGGGAACATATGCCTACCAAAAGATGTCATTTGGGTTAATTAATGTTGGTGAAACATTTCAGAGAGCCATGGATATATCTTTCAAATATTTGGTGAATAAATAAGTGGTAATTTATTTAGATGACATAACTATGTATTCAAAAAATCACAGTAATCATTTAAAGGATTTAAAACAAATATTTGAGTGTTGTCAGAGATATGGAATTTCTTTAAATCCCAAGAAAACTTTCTTTGCTTTGAGTGAAGGAAAACTTATTTGATTTATCGTATCTAAAGAAGGAATTCACATTGATCCTGATAGGATAAGAGAAATTTCTAAAATCTCTTTGCCTCATAATAAAAAATCCACACAATCTTTCCTAGGTCAGATAAATTTTGTTAAGAGATTTGTCCCTGACTTTTCACGAATTGTTTTACCCCTCCAATATATGATTAAGAAAAAAATGTTTTTAAATGAGGACATATCGAGCATGAAGATTTAAATCTAATTAAACAAGCAATCATAAATACTCCCTCTTTAGAAACTCTGAACTTTTCTAATCATTTCATTTTATATACCTTTTCTTCTGAGACATCATATGTAGCTATATTGACACAGGTCAATCATGACAAAATCGAAGCACCAATTTCTTTCTTTAGCTCCCATTTTCAAGGGGCTGAGTTAAATTATTCAGATGTTGAAAAACAAGATTTTGTTGTTTTCAAACCAATAAAACATTTCAGACCCTTTCTTCTCAAAACTCACACTAAGGTAGTAGTTCCATTCTTAGTGGTAAGAAATTTACTAATGCAAAGAGAAGTAGGTGAGAAAAGAAAAAATTGGGTAACAAAACTGCAAGAATATGACATTGAGATCAGACTGGCTAAAATTGTTAGATGTCAAGGCTTTTGAAGAATGTTAGCAAGAGCATCCAACTTACCAACACTACAAGATTCAGGTGATGATATACAAATATGTGAGGTATGCCTCAACGATACTGAATCTAAATATGTTGATATCATCTTTTATTTGAAAAATAGATATTCCCCTTTGCAACTTAGTTATAAAAGAAAAAGGGCTTTGAGGATAAATGTTAAGCAATATAAAATCATCAATGATGTTTTGTTTAGGAAGAATTATGATTCTTTTTTACTTAGATGCCTTGAAAAACTAAGGCAGAAAAGGCTTTGTAGGAACTCCATGATGGACCAGCTGGTGGACATTTTGGAGGAGACACAACAACACATAAAATCCTGCATGTTGGCTATTATTGGCCAACCTTATTCAAAGATGCACACAAATATGTAAGGAAATGTAAAATTTGTCAAACAATTGTTGGAAGATAGAGGAAAACTGTATTACCATTGCAATCGGTCAACATTGAAAAACCATTTGAACAATGACCCGACATAATAGGTTAGATCGTTCCTCACTCTTTAAAGCAGCATAGGTATATCCTTACAGCAACTAATTACTTCACTAAATGGGTGGAAGCAATTCCACTTAAGGTAGCTAATTCTAAAAACATTATTGAATTTATTGACCAGTTTATTATTACTAGATTTGGTTTACCAACTGCCCTCATGTTTAACAATGCATCCTATTTCAGAGGCAATGCTATGACATAATTTGCTCTTAAAATAGGTTTTAAACTTAAATATTCTGTTAACTGTTATCCTCAGGGAAATAGTTTAGCTGAATCTACAAATAAAAATCTCATAAGGATCATCAAACAAACTGTTGATCAAAGTCATAAAAAATGGCATAAATCATTAACATTTTCTCTATGGGGAAATTGAATAATGCAGAAGGCCTCAATAAGCACTTCTTCTTTTAATTTGTTCTACAGGAAAGAGGTTGTTCTCCCTACAAATGTAGTTATTCCCTCTCTAGCCCTGGTACAATTTATTGAAGAAACTCCTTCCTCTTCTATGCAATTAAGGCAATCACAAATCCTCAAGCTCGAAGAAGAAAGAGACAAAGCCAGAATCATACATGCACATCATCAACAAGTAGCTAAATCTTCATTTGATGCAAATTTTGTAAGTCCTAAATCCTTTCAGCTCAGAGACCTAGTATTGAAGTGGGATAAAGCACACGAGGAAAAAGGTGAACATACCAAATTTGAAAGAATGTGGCTTGTCCCATTTCAAATTGCGGAACAAATCGGCCCATCAACCTTTTTATTGCAAGATTTATCAAGCAAGAGAGATTATCTGCCTGTTAATGGGAAAATTTTGAAGAAACATTTTTCATAGAAGATAACCTCTTCTATCCCTTACACATTATTTCCTTTACTTTTCTAGGAAAATAAAAGTTAACTAGTATTCACTTCGGCCTTTCAATAATAATCTCTTTTATATTCTGATTTTTCACTTGTATAAGTAGAGATTGTTAAGAAGATAATTTTCACATGTGAAACATAATTTAAGTTCTACTTCTCTGAAACTTTCTGGTTCTCCACCAAAATCATTTGTCCTTTTCAAAAACCTCAACTTTATAAAGAAACCCTTGTTCTACCATTAGTGAAGAAAAGTATCTTTAACAAAGCAAAGACTCTCTACTAATAAGCATCTTTAACTCTATAATTGTCATCTAGAAACTCTTAAGGACTCAATGATTCTCCCCATCTAGTAAAAATTTCTCTTTTTATAATGTAATTATAAAATATACTTAAACTTGAAGGATAAGAGGTCTCATCAAGAGCTGAATTACCATGTTCATAGGGAAACAATAAACTGCCATTACCAATAATGCATATCAAAACAGGGTAATGGATTGAGATTATTTTAATCAAAAGACAAGGGGTCTCATCATGAGCCAACTTGTTTAGTTAAGTTACAACGAGTGAATGGAATTGTCAATTTTGGCCACCAAACCAAGACAATGACCATTAAGTGAGCAAAATGAAATTTTTTTGAAGAGAAGATAAACTATCTAGAAAAGAAAAAAAAAAAGAGTAAGTATACGAACATGAATTTATCTCTCAAAATTGCACTCTTATCTGGATGGGAGTCTGAATCATTGATGGTTTAAAGGTAACCCTATTGAGGCTATGGAGACATGCTGGCAGCAGAGGCTCTACCTGTGACAAATGAGTACATCTAAAAGCTAATATGCAAGAGCCCCCTGCTTTATCTTTAAAACCATGTAAAGATTGGTGTAAACAAAGGAATTTTAATTTTGAAGAGGATATCAAATGGATGGTAATTAGGTGGATTTTGTTTTCTTATTCAAAGAAATGTTACTTATCTTATATTTCATGTAATTCCTATTTTATGAACTATTGTTATTTTGGAATTTATAGAAATTTCAAAAGACTATCAGAGACAACTGGTTCTTCCAATGAATCGCTAATTGTTGTGTTGTACAACAATCCCCCATTTATTTATTTAATAGTTAATATTCTATTAATAAATGGAGACCCTTTATAAAATAATCCTCCAAGAAAAACATAGCACTTAAGCACTTTCTTTTTAAAAAAAATTAGAAATAAATTAAGATATCAAGTCAAATCCCTTTAAGACTGGAAATTCTCGCTTTTATCGCATATCGCTGGACCAAGTGTGTCAAAGGTTAATTAACAACCAAAAACTATGAATTGCAATGGAAGGGATCACCGCATTTAACTTAGGATATCATTATACTTTTCATTTGAAGCTAAGACTTAAGGAATTTGTTCTAAAATGAAGCGCCTATTGCAATTGCATATCAGCTTTCATAGAAAAATGCAACTCACAAAGCCTGTGGTAATATGTGAATTGTGATATTGCGATAGAGAAAGCTAATACTTATCACATTGTGTCACTTTAATTAAAAGCCAATCTTGTGAACTACAAAATTTTGGGAAGTGCGATAAAACCCAGACCCGATAAAAACAAATGTTATAAATTATAAGTTAAGTCTAGTGCTTAGTAAAAGGACACTATATGAGGTAATTATTCATTTAGGAAAAGTATGCTCTAAACAATGAAAGTATGCCACTCACAACGCATCTCACAGGATTCTAAATAACTCCAAAAAAATGCACAACCAAAAATACGATCTCGCGATTTGTGATATTTTGATAATCTTATCGCAATCGCATAATCAACATTTCACACTTTAAAGTCACCACCTTAAATTTTTCCCCTTCCTATTTGTGATGCAGTAATTTAAATGAGTAATAAAGAAAATTATATGAGATATTAGTATGTATTTAATAAGTTTAATAGCATTTATGTAACGAATGAATCGACATTATTTGATATCTTTTCATCTACGTTTTGAATAGAAGCTCCTTTCTTGTCACCTTTCAAGGTTAAATATATCATCTAATCCTCATTGTTATTCTCACTTTTTGTTTATCCGATAACTTCCATTGCTTTATTTCAGAAAACCTCTGCAGAAAATATCGTTAGAAAGAATGGAAAACAAGGGAAAGGTGACTGCATCTAAGAAATCGGACATGGTGCTACTTTTTGTTGGAAATAATACTGAGAGGGGGGTGAATCAGTATTATCAAATTCTTTTCAATATACCTTCCAGATTTATACTTTAATTTATTCTTCAGATATTGATCATTAGTTTGTATGTCAGTACCATATAATAATGAGCAAGAACAAGAAAGACAAATAATCACACCAAGGAACACTAGATATAAGGTGGAAACCCAATGTGGGTGAAAACCACCTGCTGCAATATGTCTCTATCTTCTTTCAATTAGAAACTTCTTTTACAATGATTTTTTACCAGTGTAGTCCTTTTCCAGTACGCAGGCTGCAACCTGCAGACAGCTACCACTCTTTCTCGTTTTCCAGTCTCTCCTGGAAGGGAGCTATAACCCCCTTTGCTCTTTTTACTTCTTTAAGGACCACATTTAATTAATTTTCAAACTGGATACACGGACATAAAATAATCAACAAGTACATATGAGTCAACCAAACTCCTTATACAATCAACCAATGAATCACCCAATTTCTCATAATGTTGTGAATAGAAAGGAAATACCAGTAAACTAAACCCAGAACTCTACAGCAAATAGATAAAAAGGAAACAAACAAATACTTCAAGGAAAAGTCCACAACTTGACCAATATAAACCTGCCGATATCCATAGCTCTTTTGTGTCTAAACTGCGCAGACCCGCACCTGATCTTTCTTGTGCTCTGCGTACTTCTGCTCAGATCCCCACCTGCACTGTCTTTCTGACAGTGTACCTCCGCACTGTGTCTTCTTATGTGCTACATACCTCGCACTGCGCCTTATGCTTCTCTACGTACCCCACGCACTGCACCTTCTTCTTCACTGCGTACCCCGCACTGCCCCTTCTTCTGTGCTGTGTACCCCCACACTGCGCTTTCTCCTGCGCTGCGTACCCCCACACTTACGTCGTGGATCGCCTGAAAACTTCTGATTAGGGCCAAATTAACAGTCCTCCAATGTGCCATAGTCTGTCAGATCCACAGATCTGTTCATGCCCTCGAGAGATCACGACCTATCAATAGATTCGCCTTAAGTTTTATCCTTGATTTAGATCTAGCTTTTAAAAAACCAATCACCCAAAATTTTAGATCTTAAGATATTCAAATTTCACAAGTGTGTAGCCAAGAGATCTCCTTTCCTTTTTATAGGCAATCCTTTCCTCAAACCATGGTACAAAACCATAGGTATTCAATACTAGGAACCGAATACCTTGGATCAATATTTTTAGATGCAAAACCACGGACCAAAACAATAGGATCAAAAATGTCGGGCTAAATGCCATGGACCATTCATAAAGATTCCCACGTGCACGCGCTTTTCTACATTGGAGTGAGTGAAACTGGGGTCCACACCTTTTAAACAGAGCACCTGCGTGTATGTCCGCACTTCTTGGTTGGCGTACCTGCAGGTCCACAGATTTTCTTAGGCTCACCTGTGGGTATCTCGTTTTCAATGATTTTTAGTGCCTGAGCTGAGATCTTCCACATGAGTGAGTTGCCATCAAGTACCATACCTGTACCATAGAGCCAAACCAGAATCATAATGCCAACAATCTCCCCCTTTGGACTTGATGGCAACCTCAAGATCCTCAATGTCATTCTCCCCCTTTGACATCAAGGGAAAAGGGTTATGCTCCCCCGGAGAACATGCTTAGGCCTTTGTTTTGCTAATCATGCTCCCCCTGATAAATCAAATCTGCAAAAGGAAAGAAATATCTGCACAAAGAACCACAGTCCACCAAAAACCATAAATGACCGAGAAAGAGATAGAGACATATTGCAGCAATATTCAGATCAACAAGAAGATTTACTACCATAATCCCAACAATGCATTATATGCTCCCCTTGAACCTGTGCCATTCGATCTTTGACCAATCCATAAATCAACAAATGTATGCATATACCCCATATGAAACTTGCGTACAACCAACAATCACTGAAACAAATGAGATTCAACAACAAGATGATGCATCAACTACCCCCAGCTTTTGCCTGAGGTATTCAAAGGTCTCCCTGGGCAATGGTTTGGTGAGTATATTAGCAACTTGTT